>LTAE01004982.1:33101-57462 GCA_001647135.1 Pontederia paniculata | reverse complement strand
TCTCTCTCTCTCTCTCTCTCTCTCTCTCCAAAGTAGTGACCGGCGTTCAAAATACAATGATTGTTTTAATTTAATTAATGTACATAAGATTGGATAGTTCACTTATTAAATAATAGAGTGACAATTGAAAAAAATATTTATTTAAATTATAAATGAAATTAGCGCTTGTTAACTGAATAGTGAACTTAATTATGATAATTTTAAGTTTGCAATAAACTATGGGTGGCGATTGACAAGTAGAATATAAAGTTCTCCATATTTCTAATATTTGATCTGATAGATTAATTTTAATTAATTAAAATATAATTACTATAAATAAATTTTAGTGCGTTTAAATAAAAAAGTGAGAATTAAAAATATATTTTAACAACATAAAACTTGATTAGATTTAAAATATAGTAAGTGGTATAAAACTTGATTGGATTTAATAAATAATTTGTAAAATATAATATAACATAATTCTTTTTTTTACAAAATAAATTTAAATAATATAAAATTATTCTCATGAATAATATAATAAAATAATTTATGAAACTTATTTCAATTTCACATTTAAACTACTAAAATATTATCAGAAAAATAAATAAAAAATATAAAATATGATATTTGATAATTATATTATTAAATTACAATAAAATTAAAACTTGTTATTTAAAACTAAAAGTTGAATTAAGAAAAAAAAGGAGAGAGAAACTTTAAAAAAAGTTGCAACGGCATAAATAGCAGTGATTCCTGTTTTTATCAAGGATCGTCGATTGAAATATCGATTCACAATGATGCAAAATTTTAATTATATGCTCAATTTTATCAAATATTATATTATTTGATATCCTCAACTTTTCGATGTAATATATATATATAAGTTAATAAATAAAATAAATATTATAAAAATAATATAATTATTTAGTTGTTTAAGTGGATAGATAATTATAATTTATATTTAAAAATTTTGAATTTAAATTTTATTAATACTTATTTATTATTTTGATCTTCCTTGATTTTTAATATTTTGCTAGACATATATTTTAACTCCTAATTTTTATTCTTCATCCGTCTCTGTGTACAATAGTGCGTATACATTTTAACATATTGATTTATTTTCATTTAAATCCTCTAGTAATCAATTATGTACCTCTTATTAATTATCGAAGCTTTTAACTTTTAATTCATTATAAACTTTTTAATTAATTTATTTATTCAATTATATTTTTACCTTCTTACAAGAAGTTCTATTATTATTATTATTATTATTATTATTATTATTATTATTATTATTATTATTATTATTATTATTATTATTAATCAAATTCGTTAAATAAAAATTTACTACAATCAAACAAATAATATTTTTTTCGAATTTCTAGAGTAAGCCAAAGATGGAGTCGCAATGATAAAAAATTCACAGCAAAAATAAGGAGGCAGGGGGCAAATCTTCTGATATTTTTTGCTCTTTGTAGCAAGCTCCCTACTCCATAAGTACAACATTTGAATTGATATATAATCTTTTTAATATATCGTAAAGTACAAAACGGAGAAATCATGTCGATAATAATAATAATCGTAAAGTACAAAAGTGAATTAAGAGTGCTTGTACTGCAAGATAATAATAATAATAATAATAATAATAATAATAATAATAATAATAATAATAATAATAATAATAATAATAAAATTAAGTGAAGTCAATATTATCAATAATATATGGTCCAAATTCAATAATGTTGCATCAACAAGCTAGCTTTTCATATAATATAATTATCCAAATTGTGGAGCCATGAAGTAGACTGCTGCCATGGCATTATTGATTGAAACAATATCAATATCTTTTTCTTTCTCCCCGACGAGTCCAACAAGTAAACTTTTCAAAGTTCATGATTGAAACCTTCACATCACGAAATTAGGATATACATTCGCGCATGCACGATTTATATCCAAGTTTGATCCAAGACATTTTTGCATTCATGAAATCAAACATCATTAATTGAGTTTATATTACGTGAAATAGGAGAGAGGAAATCAGGTACAGAAAAGATACAAATTTATGAGGTTCATTTTTAATTGAGTTAGATCCTCGAACGATACAAATATGATACAAAATACATTATAATACAAATTCTAGATAATTTATATATAGACTTCTAATATAAATAGGAAATAGAGGTTCTAAGGTTGTCTATATTTCGAGGGCTTCGTCCGGAGTCCCCGTAGAGGATCCTCCTCAGGCTCGTTGATCGGGCAGCGAGACCTCCGTATCAGACGGGCGATTTCGTTGTCCCAAATATTCGACGATTATGATGCGCAGAGATCATATGAGTTTCTGAATTAATATTTAAGGCATTATCAATAATTTAATTAATAGTACTTATGAATTCTATATCTTCCTCTTGTATATATAAATGAGGAGTTTTTACTTATAGGTTGATTGATTATATATGTGCATATATACATGTTCAAAAAATAATCAAACATTTAATATTTATTTTTACTCTCTGATCAAATTAATTATTCATCGACACAGTTGAAATAGAAATTAACTTTTGACTACCTTTGGACAACTAAAAAAATAGATTTCCTATTAAACATTTAAATTTATATAAAACAAACTTAGGGGGCAAGCTAAACATCCACTTACTCCAAATGCTTGGTGTGGCTCATGTGGGGGGAAAACCAACCATCCAACAAAAGGCTTAGCTATGTGTGTTGATTATTTTGTAGAGAGACCATCGGCTACACGAAAGCAACTTAACTTTTAAAATAAAAAAAAATATATTAATCAAAGGAATAAAAGACAAGAATTCCTTAACTTGAACATTTTAATAGTTGTGCACACAAAGAAGGTGGAGAACATTCTCATGCCAAATGGTTGTTGCTACGAAGCTTGAAACTAATAATTGGTAAACAATACATATATATGGGTCGTTTCATTTTGGGATTCTTTTTTTCTATATTGATATCCATTTCCCTTATAAGAAAACGTAAAAGTATAATTTATGCTTTTTATGTGTTCCATTGGAAAAAGAGAAACAAACATCAATTTTCTTAATATTTTTATCCTTAACTAATAATAATAATAATAATAATAATAATAATAATAATAATAATAATTATTATTATTATTATTATTATTATTATTATTATTATTATTATTATTATTATTANCTTAACTAATAATAATAATAATAATAATAATAATAATAATAATAATAATAATTATTATTATTATTATTATTATTATTATTATTATTATTATTATTATTATTATTATTATTAGAGCGACAACAAAATCATTCTCAATATATTCTTTCTTCCATCCCTATTTCGATTTCCTCCTAGAACGTAGCAAATAAGGATTAAATGTTAAATTAGATGTATTATTAACGATCTTAAAACTTAAATTTATCATCATAGTATTTATATTTTTTAACATTTTCTTACTCTTGTGAGGGTTGGCAATTTTAGTGTAACCAAGCTTGACAGGTGAAATGCTAAGAGAGTATATTTTTTGAATAAGAGATTCATCGGATTCTGATCTCATATTCTCTCCCTACTCCTGATAGATTAAATACAATATTAACCATATAAAAAGAGATACATCTTTATAATAAAAATATTAATATTTCTTCATTGAAATTTGATTTAATCAAAACTCAATAATGAACTGTTAAAGAAGAAAATTATTTTTCAATGAAAAAACATTGATTTTTAAACTCAAAACTTTTAACTCTGATATAAAATTAAATATGTTATTAATAATTTTAAAAGCTTAAATTATAATAACGTCGTTTATGTGGACTAATAACAACCCTTAATGTTTATATTCTCATTAGCTATTGACAACTCTTAATATTAAACAATTGACCAATTTGAAAGCTTGGACTTTAAGAAGCACAAGTCATGTTCCAATTCCGCGTAAGTATCCGATCAATCCATAAAAGTTGGCAATACAACTTTGTTAGTGTACCAAACCATATAAAATATTTAAACCATTATTTCAATTTAGAAAGAAAAGATATTATTTGAATACATTATATATCTTATTATTTAAATCATTAAATTTTAAAATATATAATTAAAATTAAATAATATATTTAATATTCATA
Organism: Pontederia paniculata; assembly: GCA_001647135.1. Taxonomy (NCBI): domain Eukaryota; kingdom Viridiplantae; phylum Streptophyta; class Magnoliopsida; order Commelinales; family Pontederiaceae; genus Pontederia; species Pontederia paniculata. The sequence continues at coordinate 53,362 of LTAE01004982.1, read as the reverse complement.
TTTAAAATATATTTAAATAGTATGTTTAAATAATTTGTTTGCGCACTAAATCGAACCAGAGACCGAGCACATGAAGGATTCAAAGTCGGGTTTTTTTAGAGGCCACGAGGAGCAACATATTTTTTTAGGTTGACGGAGGGAGAACCGCGGCAATGGATATTTTTTTGTAACACCTCCGATCTCATTCAAAATATTAATCATTTTGAGCTTAATGACCCGCACGAATTTAAAACGTATCTTTAATGATAAAAGAGAATGCTACATATAGACTCATGACCACCTCCGTATTTTGTCTATGTGGAATTAACTTTCATTCTCATCATCATTTGGGACCTTACATTTTTTTTTTTTATTCTTAAACCATAATCCTTCAATTTTTTTTTTCTATCGGTAGATGATGTCCAAGATTATCATGATTAATTTAGTGTTTCGACGAGTGCGACGAAGATAAATTTTAATCAAATTAAAAATTTCAGAGCTCGAATTCGATGTTACTAGCTCTTGATCCCTCAATTCATAGCACAAATCCGTTAACTATTTCTACCAATCAACTTTATTTATTTTTATATGTGTTTGCATGCATGATCCCTTTACCGGTTACATTAAAATTTTCTTCCATACCGGTTACAAAATATTTTTAAAAAAATGGTTACTAGTTACGTCATTGTATAAGTTATCATTTCTCCTTTTTTTTACCTTTCAGATTAAGCAAAGAATAAACGTTTAACAAAGAGGTAAATGAGAGTGCATTATTCTCCTTATTATGAACTCATACCAATCATTGAATTAAACGAATGAGAGACTTGAGAGGTATAATTGATAAAACATAGTTTGTTATATACTCGATATGTATTATAATTACTAGGTATTTCTCAATCTACTGCAAATTAAAGCAAAATTTTATCTAGAAGATCAAAAAGAAAAAAAAAGAAGGAAAAGAAATCATCGTACTAGGTTCTATTTCTTTTCTTTTTTTGGTCGGATTTTCTTTCTTCACACGTTTATTGACTGTATTTTGAGTTAAATATCAATATTCTGTTTTTTTCAAGTTATATCCCCTCCGAGCACGGCATGGACTTAATTAAATAATGCAGATTTAGCAACAATGTGAACTTGTAACTTATGCGTAAGGTGTTGGCAACCTAAATTATGGCAAATTTTATGGCTTTAATAACTCTAATATTAGTGTTTTCTTCGTGAAGAAAACCTGGGTTGGGTCATCAGGATTTTTGGATGAACAGGAAGGTACCAATTTGCTCAAAACAATCTCACTATCCTTTCCCATATTACAAACTAAATGTCCAATTAGGATTTTTGGATGAACAGAAGGTACGAATGTTAAATGTTCAATTTAACATGTTGTCAAGATTTCTCAGACAATATATTGTCGCTGGTTCTTCATGCAAAGTGCACATCCAAAGGATGAAATGAAGTTGTAATTAACAATAATAGGAAAACAATAAATCAAAAGTCATTAGAAAGTTGAATCTAATTAATCAATCAAACAAATCTTTCTCCACGGGCTCCTTGACAGGAAGAAGCAATCATGCTTAAGGATTGCAATAACATTTCAATACTCAATCTAATAATAATAATAATAATAACAAAAATAATGAGGAAAAGTCAAAATCTCTTTTACAGAGTCCAAGCATTACTTTTTTTTCCTATTTCAGTTCTCAATAATGTCCAGTAGCAATTGCTCAGTAAAAGCCGAATCCCGAGTGTAGTATTATGGGCATTGTATCAGTGAGAAACCTGCAAGTAACAGTAAAAAAAATTAAATTCGGTATGACTGACCAAGAGTAAAAGCTGATTAAGATAAAAAAAAAAGAATCATAAAAGGCTAATATAAATGGAAATAGAAGACCACCAACAAAACTAAACCGCATTCCTAGATCACCATCAAGCTTCATCAGTCCCTGATGCTAACTGAATCTTCTTGTTGTTAATAACAAATCGAGAACTGGAATTTATCTGCAAAGGAAAAAATAATCACTGAATGGGGACAATTGGAAAAAATAATCACTGAATCGAGAAGTTAACAGTCTATCATGACTTCAACCTTGCCCATCAGCGCCTCACAAAGTTCTGACTCATCTCCCGCTACACCGGATTCTCGGAGTGCCCTAATGACGACTTTTTGCAACTTCTTTATCTTCATCATTCCATCCGAGTTCTGCAACAAACATCTTGCTCGTTCAATGAAGAGCAATAACTAAATTCTAAATATGCAGAGGTGAGGCATGATCATGATCAGCCAATCCCTTTCCGGAAGAGGAGAAAATAAAAATTCAAATCGAAAGAACATTTGGTTTTGTGCATAAAAGAAATTTGGAGAGATAAGACTGCTGAATCTTCAAGTTTGAAGTACTTAGTAATTGATCACCAATATTCTATGTTATGCGTCTAGCAACAAGTATAAAAAGTCTAGTTTTGTGAAAAAAGGGAAAACGGGTTCTTGGTTCATGAAGTGACCGTATTCAGTTGTGTTTCATGCAAAATATTCATACCTCTTTGAGTGTTGACGTAACAAGTTTCTTCCACTTAATTTTGTGAAAGGAATCTTCTTTGCAATTAGAATTCTCATTTCCATGCCTTTTCTTCTTCCGTTGACCTTGGGTTTCTTCAGGTTGTTCTGCTTGTACCACTTCTCCATTGGAAAGGTCACATCGAGTATTTTGCTCTGAGATATCCAAATTACCATCAGATGCATTCTTTTTCCTCTTACTTTTCTTCTGGCTAGCATTTTCTTCTTTGGTAGGCAATTCAGTAATGGCTTCTTCGGGAGTATCCCCTTTACTTGCACATTCTACCTCCTTCAGGCCATTTATTTCAGCAGATTCTACAGTTGGATTGCCGCCACTAACATTATCCTTGTTTGGAATAGGTTCCACCGCTTGAGCAGATTGTTTCTGGGAAGCATGAAAGGCTCGTGCTTTTGCTCTGTGTTTCTTACCATCAGCATGACCCAGTAAAGTTTGCTGGCTGGTGGCTTGTGTGTTACAGAGACTGAAAATGCAATACATCAAAAAGATATTTTAGGAAAATAATTTTGAAAGTTGTAAGATACAACATGCAAACATAACAAGCATTTATAAATGAGCGGAAGTCACATCAGGCATCCATGTTGATTGATATGTTCTTCAAAAGATGTCGATTGAAATTCTCCATGTGTTATTTATGCAGCAGCAACACCATATGATAACTTTTGAAGAAAAAAAAAAAGCTAGTCCAGTTAGCTTTTAGTCCTCATTTTCCAGGATGCTTATATTTGGTGGTCTAACATTGAACTAATTGCACTGGCATTGTTTTGATTTTTGCAAAACACATCACTATCATCGCTAATTGCTCTAATGTTCAAACCCTTCAGCTAAAAGCAGCTTCATGCCTTTGTAGCATATTATAGCCAACAACAGAAATGTTAAATAGATATATGAACTTTTAGAGAGTACACATCATGATGCATGAAGCAGCATATGATAAACACATACTGTATTTAATTAAGAAAAAAACTTTCTTGACTAAGAATTATGAACGTAAAAACTAGAATGGCAGCAAAGAGTTAGTGATCATACCTACAGAACCAAGGAGGACGTGAAGATAATCCAACATTGATATCCACATCCGCATTAGGTTTTGGTTTCTCAGGCTTATTCTGCGAATTGCTTGAAGGCTTCGCTTGACCCTTGGGCCCGTACTTCTCCTAAAATAGCAATAATCAACAATAACAAATAACAAATCAATCCTGCATCATGGCGTAAGGAAAGCATAGCATACTGCACAGCACTACATAAACATAAAAAGATGAGAATTTTTGGATCAATCTATGATTGGGATAGAGAATGCGAGATAGAGAGAGAGAGGAGAAGACGGACTGCTTCGGAGATGCATTGATTGTGGTTCTGGACGGACGCCTGGTCGAACGTCTTCCCGCAATCGATGCACGAAAGCTGCTCGACGAAGTGCGTCAAAGAGATCAGATCGTGAGCTACCAAATGGAAGAAAGAGGAGGAGAAGTAAAAGGAATCGACCTTGTAGGCGGAGCAGATGCGGAAGTGGTTGGGGAGCTTGGGCTTCTTCAGGTTCTCCCCGCAATCCTCGCACTGGAACCACACCATCGTCCTCTCTCCCTCCCGCCGCCCCCGACGCCGACGCCTTCCGTCGTTTGCTTGCCTTCGCCGGAGAAGGAAAGAGGAGGAGGCAGAGAGCGGCGTTAGGGTTTTAGAGACGTCGACCGGGGGCCGACCGGGGAAGAGCCGCCGACCCGGTTTATAAATTGGACCTGAGACGGAGGGACGTGGGCTCCACAAATCCAACACATGCGCCACGTCAGAATCAGCACACGTGTCAATACCTCTGCGTCGCGTGTGTTTTGCTATTTTAATATTTAACCAATGTAGAAATCATTTAAAATATGATTGATGGCTTGATAGACATCCTAATCAAATTTAATTTGCATGGCATATTTCTCTCAAAAAAAAAATTTTCAATTTACAAAGAAGACTTTTATTATAGGAAAAATATACAGAAATTTTATTTGAAAAACAAATATCTCTAACATTTTTTAGTTATTTGACATACAAGTCCAATAAGAGGATATCTAGATTTCTAATATATATTAATTAGGTAAAGAAAAGTATATGATTGTTCAAGGAGAAAGAAGAAATATATGAGAATCAAAGTTTGAGTTGCACATAAATGTATTACTCAAACCACTTGTAAATAATAAAGAGCTAAAAGAAGTTACCTAACAATAACTAAATGACACGTATGCACGCTCTGCATATATTATTTTATTTATATATTCTATTATATGAGAGAAATGGAATGAAAATGAAGGTTGTGTTTTTTTGTACGAATTTATATCCAGGAAAAAATGTTTATTATTTATAATAGAATTGTAAAGTGTATGTAATGACACAGGTGTTAAGGATTATGGTGAAGCAATCATTGGGCTTACCTAGCAGTGTAAGATATGGGCCCAATTTAACTGGGTCCTAATCCTCAACGGAGGACTCTCTCTTGATTTCGTTTATAAACCTAATATATTAGGGATGTTCACGGATCAAATTTGATCCGACTCGAATTTAAATACGATCTAACTGAATTAATTTTGTTCGGATTGAGTTGAATCGGATTAATGATAAAGTAGTCATCAAATTCGATCTAGCCCGATATTCATTGGATCGGATCGGGGCATCGATTTATCCGATTAAATTTTTTATATTTTTTTAATTATTTTTTTATAATATTTAATAATAATTATATTTTAAAAAATAAAGAAATATATTATTTTTAATGTTTTATAATTATTTAAAGGATATAAAGTATAAATTTGTAATATATTTTTATTTTAAAGTAATACAATGTTCTAATTAAGAATAAATTAGTTTAAATTTAATAAGAAATATATAAAAGTTCGGGTCATCAGGTTGGGTTGAGTTGATCGGATTCGAAAAATTAGAATCCGTATCCGACCCGTTGACGATTGGATTATGGTCGGGTCGGTTCGAGTTCGACCCGACCAACGATCCAATCCGATCTAATTGAGATCGAATCAAATCCGATCCGGTGAACACCCCTAGTCTTTGTAGATAATTTATTAATATTGTATCAGGATGCCAAAGTTATTTATGTATGCCCAATATATTGATTATGGAAACAAAATATCAATATTTATAATTTTACCATGATCATTTTTATAATTTGATGAACCTTTCACTATTCTCCTTATTTCTCTTCTTTTTTAATTTCTTTCATTGTAAAATTGTAAAATTGACATCACATACATGCACGCCCGCATATACGTATATATACGACTCTTTTATCGAACTTCGACCAAATATTGTGACATAAGTAAAGCATGCATGCGCATAAATTCCTTTGTGCTACAAAACAAAAAACGTCTTCATAAAAAAAAAAAACTTTAGTAAAATGTAAATATCTATCCAACATCACCTGCTAATTAATTAAAATTCAAAAAATAAAAAGGTGATCCTGGAAAGTTCTATAACCATATGATATTGGATGAGATTAATCGGCAATCATGAGCCACGCAAATTGGTACAAACGTGGTCGATTTGTGATTCCATGTGTCGCCATATATAAAAATGAAAAAGGATTATTATTACTTATATTACATGCAACTGCAAGCATCATCATCCATTTGTTTGATTGATCAGCATAGTGCCCCTTCTCCTTTTCCATCTCCCTCTCCAACCAAACCACTTTGACATCACAGCTGATTTAATTAGACGTTGGATGAGACTATTTTTTTTTAAATTGTTACACAAGAGGTCATTAAAAATGCACAGTTCCAAAATATATGACCAGAAAAAAAAACTAAAATACATATTAACGTGCATGCATAATTTATATATGCACCGTGTATACACACGCTTTGAATATTTGAATCAATATTATTTTCAATTTGATAGTTTAAAACACAAATAATATGTATCATTAAATTAAAATGATATTGATTTAAAGATTTAGAATATGTGTATGTACGGTGCATGCATAATTAGTGTATGCACGCTAATATTTCTCTTTTTTTAGTTGCACTATAATTATTTAGAAACTTTTAATAAAAAACAAAATTATAAAGAAGCTATTTATCATTATATCAAATCAATTCAACATTTTTTATTAAAAATTTTCTTAAATGCTTGTCCACCAACAATCTTGTATCAATATTTGTAACTACCCAGATTTCATCCCCAATTTATCTCCAAACCTAACTCAAATTTTATCCTCTCATAAGTTTAATCTCCTCAGATTTATTTCCTCCAAATATATTTCCATAATTAGAAGATTAAAGATTTTATCTCCTCAGATTTTTATCTCCTCACAAAGTTATCTCCTCATATTTTTATCTCCTCACAAAGTTATCTCCTCATATTTTTATTTCCTCAAAAAGATATTTCCTTATCTATCAAGAAGGAAATAATATTTGAATTTCGAAATTGATCTTTAAATCTGAGACAAATTCAGATTTGATCAAAGACCTGAATTCCTAAACTATAAATTCATGCCCTCAGAAAATATTATTCTCTTTTCTAAAGCCGGCCCTAGCTTTCTTCTTCTCCCTCTGCCCCTTACCCAAAAGTCTCAAGGTAAGGCTGAAAAATCTATCTTCTGCTATGATTGATCATCTCCTAACTTGGGGAAGTTGTAGGAGAGGAACCGCTGCAGAGGAACACCGAGAACGCGTGAAGGAATCAACACCGAAGCTTAGGCCTTAAGGTGTGTATTCTGGCGGATCACTTGTAGATCTAGATTTCATATAGTTGATCATTTTCCTAGAGTTCTAAAGATGATTCATAATCCTATGAATATTGATTTTATATCGTGATCATGCTCTAGAGTTATCCAGATTTTTCATCCCTTTGATTATATCATGCAGGATTAAGATCATGTTCTCTATTTTTGTCATCCTTGATCATGCTACTGATTCGATTTTTAATTTGGATTATTATGTTCCAAAAACTTGGTTTCATGTCGGCCTTTTATCCAAAATTTTATGGTTTCATCTTCTCATATTAACGGATGCAACAAGGACTAAAATCGGACTTTGAATCGGACTGGAATCAGACGAACCCCTGTACCGTCACGGCCGTGATGACCTTGTAACGGCCCGTGATGATGAAGATAACGGTCGTGACACCCATGTCACGACCCGTGATGACCGTCTCACGGTCGTGACACCCATGTCACGACCCGTGATGATGTCCAGACCGCGTTCGGCATCCGACCGTGATGAGAGTTGCGGTCGTGATGGCCAACTTCACGGTCGTGACTCCATGGTCACGACCCGTAACGACACTGTCACGGTCGTGACGCCCATGTCACGACCCGTGAGATAGCGTCCAGACCCTAATACCTTTCGGCATCCGACCGTGACACCGAGATCGCGGTCGTGATGACTGGTTTCACGGTCGTGACACAGGTCACGACCCGTAACGCATATGGTCACGGTCGTGACACCCTGTCACGGCCCGTGACCAGGATGCGCATCGCGCGTCGGGATCGCGATCGTGAACCTTCACGATCGTGATGTCCGTACGGGTGACTTACGGCCCGTGATGCAATGTCACGGCCCGTAACCACCACAGCAGAGTAGCCAATCTTCCCTTCACGGTCGTGACACGAGTCGCGACCCGTGACTGGAGAAATACTGCTGTTTAACGGGGCGTGATGACTCTTCACGGCCCGTGACACTTGTTGTCACGGCCGTGACAGACACATCACGACCCGTTATTCTAGCCACCAGAACTCCACCTTGATCTCTCACGGGGCGTGATATCCCGTAACGGCCCGTGACATTCTATGTCACGGCCGTGACACAGATATCACGGCCCGTGATGTTCACTAACCTAGTCACTTTATCCTATTTTCTCACCGATATAAAATAGATCGATTGCAGAAACTTTTCCACTGTTGTACCCTACTTATATTATATATTTTCATGCTACGTTAAGGATATATACTAGATATCACGTAAGGGTAACAAGACAAGATTATGGTTGCCATGTGTACTGTTGGGAGTTACTGTTGTTTATCGTTTTATACCGTTAGGGGCCAGTGGCCTAGCTGCAGCTTCCCCACTCTGCTCCTGTTACTTGGAGTGCTCCCCTCCCTGTAACAAAGAGGATACTCGAGCATCCTCCCCACTTGATGGGCATTTTACTTAGTCACGGCAGGTACCCCCGTTGACCCTTATCGTTATTTATCATGGCAACTCAGAGTACGTAATTTTACTGTATCGTATGAGCTCTGTACTGTTTGGCTTTATGCTTTATGAGCTCTGTATTGAATGAACCCAAAGGCACATGAAAATATTAATATGGACAAGTCTAACTTAATCACCTATATATCACCTAGATTATTACTGTGAAAATAGGACTGTGTTGTAAAATGAGCCACCCACAGATTTGGGAAAAGATAATAGAGGAGGTGCAAAATATAGGATTTATATCTTCTACCATCAATCATATTGTATCGAAAGTCCTATATCGAAACATTGATTCAAGTACTTCATATTCCCTCTATTATACCAGTGCTCCATATTGTTTCCATTGTTCAAGTGCTTCTCATTGATTAAAGAAAGAAAGAATATTGTGGCCTTGGAGTGTTTCTCCCTATTGATTTGGCCTTATCGGATCGGATCGGACCGGATGTAGATTTAAAGCACTCTTGACATTTGGAGTACAATTCTCTATTGTTGGCCATATCGTTCTCAAAGCTATATCATTATTGTTGACCTTTGTAGGTCTATTATTTATTGTTTGGCCTTACCGGATCGACTACACTGATTATATTGATTGGTCTTATCGGATCGGATGTAAAGTGAAACCATTGTTAACCTTTGGAATATAGTTCCTTATCGTTGGATCATATCGTTCAAAGTATTTTATTAAAGTTGTATCCTTCTTATTGGCCCTTGAAAGTTTATTCTTTATTACTTGACCTTACCGGATTGATCTCAATTATTGTTCAACTGGCCTTTGATCCATTTCTGATTGGCCTTATTGTTTCAAAGAGTATTATATTATTGAAGTGTCAATGGACCTTATATCGAAATTGATGAACCACCCTATGGTTTGCACCATATGGGCATATCTGATTTATCATAGTAATATTGAGTTTCTATATTACTAAAGTTGACCAGTCTTGTCATTGTCCTTTTATTTATCGGATCTCTATCCCATTGTTTCTTGGAAATTGACCCTTATCATTCGGGCTTATTGGATCGTCCTTCCATGAATAGTCTTATTATAAAAGAATGTATCGGATTGGGTCTTTCTTTTAATCATTATCCAAATTAATATTGTCTCACATTAGGATAATTCTCAAAGTGATATTATCGAATTGTATCGTCTAGAAGTTATTGATTTACATTGTTGACTCATCATGTCACTGCCTATTGATTATATCATTATTGAGTTTATTGTCATCATGTTTATCGTTATGATTCTATATCTACTTGTGCCTTACACACTGGGCGTAATTGCTCATGGAATACTGCTTTCCCTGTATGATCCTACAGGTACTAATTCTACAGTGGATGATGGTGCTGGTGACTACAGATTTGCTCGTGATGATGCTGATGTTATGCACATGACAGGGTCTTAGTGTCATCCTTAAAGTCATTAGATTTATGACACTAATTACATTGTTCAGACTTCCGCATTTACTTTATTGGATATTATTGTTAATTGATTTAAGTCTTCCGCATTTATGTAATTTTTATTGACTGGTCAACAAAGTCAAATTATTAGTCAAAGGATTGCATCGTCGTAGCGTCTCCGAGTCCATATTTTGTCATCTGGCAGGGTGTGGGTTAGGGAGCGTTACAATATTTCTCTAAAAGTTGGATTAGATGGTGGTGCAACCCGGAGTTGAGCTACAAAGAGAAGTCAATACTTTCAAGTTTGATCCTGAAAATAAATAGCTTTGGAAAAATCTACTAGAAAATTAATTATTCAATGGTCAAACACATCCCAACCCCCGAATACTTCTAATAATGTATGCTAATATAATTACTCACCACTTGGGAAAATTCCAATTATTTGACCTCTCTCTCTCTCTCTCTCTTTCTCTCTTTCTCTCTCTCTCTCAAATCAAAACAGTGTGAAACATTTTATACGACTTTTGACTTAGGAAACATTGTCAAACACTACACACCATGAATATTTGGACATCTTCGCTATCATTCCAAATGTATTCAATTTTCATGTTGCTTCTTTTTTTTCTTTCTAAATTTTCTTTTTTAATAAAAAATATTAATATCTAAAAATTAACCAAGTACTCATTTGCAATGATCCAGTACCAAATACAATTATACTTTGTATTCTACAAATCCGAGTCCACAAATTTTATATTTATTTATTTGTTACGAAAAAACCTTTTTTAAAAAAAATAAATAAATTACCTAAATTAAAAAATGCCGTGCTCACTTCCTCCTTAACCTTCACCATCGTCACGCGTCATCCGTCCTCGTTTCAACTCTCCATCTCACTTTTTTATTTATTTTTTTATGAAGTGTAAACTCCACCGATATTTAAAATTATTAATATATTATTAATTTAATGTTCGAATGAGAACGATAAGCAAATTGATAATTTAAAAACTCGAATTTGAGACTATTAATTCATAATATATTGACTCGACGCTCAAACTCGAGACTACTAATTCACAATATTTCAACCAACTAATTTTATAAACTTTTATTTATTTCTTATCGTGTTCCGGATCGACCGCGTGAGCCCGCACTCTTCATCTCCGTGGAAGCTTCCAACTCCAAACCGCGTTCACACGTTGCCGACCGGCCAATCGCGACCGTCCACTTCTGATCAAAAGGCTCCACCTCTTTTTAAGCTTTTTGCCACTTCTCCTCTTTCACCGCCTCTTCTTCGTCCGCCACCTCTTCTCCGCCGCTGCCGATATGACCAAGCGCCGCCGGCCGCGAGGCGCCGACGACGATGGCGCCGGCAATGGAAGATATGCTGCTGCTGCTTCTGGCAACGGCGCCAACCTCAAGAGGATGAAGAAGCGGCACGTCGTCGAACAGTTTCCAGTCTCGCCCTCCGACCTCGACGCCCACGATTCCGCTTACTGCGAGTCCGACGCCTCCTCCCGCCCCAATCTCTCTTACCAGACGGAGGCGGCGCTAGTCGATTACGGCTCCCGGGAGCAGGAGGGCAGAGAGCCCGTTGCGCGCCGTGCCAAGCGCGCTCGATTGGCGGATTCCGGTGACGTCTCGAACGCCGAGGCTACTCCGGCCGCCGGCGGGAACCAGCAGAGGAGGCTCTGGGTGAAAGACCGATCGCGGGCGTGGTGGGAGCAGTGCGACCGGCCGGACTTCCCGGAGGCGGAGTTCCGGCGGGCGTTCCGCATGAGCCGCGCCACGTTCGACATGATCTGCGAGGAGCTCGGGTCGTCGGTGGCGAAGGAGGACACCATGCTCCGCGCCGCCATCCCCGTGCGGCAGCGCGTCGCCGTGTGCATCTGGCGCCTGGCCACCGGCGAGCCGCTCCGCCTCGTCTCGAAGCGGTTCGGCCTCGGCATCTCGACCTGCCATAAGCTCGTGCTCGAGGTCTGCGCCGCGATCAAGAAGGTCCTCATGCCCAAATTCCTCCAGTGGCCGGACGACGCCACGGCCGCCGCCATCAAGTCCCGGTACGAGGCCGTCTCCGGGATCCCCAACGTGGTGGGTTCCATGTACACCACCCACATCCCCATCATCGCGCCCAAGATCAGCGTCGCCGCCTACTTCAACCGCCGCCACACGGAGCGCAACCAGAAGACCTCCTATTCCATTACCGTCCAGGGGGTGGTGAACCCGGACGGCGTCTTCACCGACGTGTGCATCGGGTGGCCCGGGTCGATGCCCGACGACCAGGTGCTCGAGAAATCGGCGCTGTGGCAGCGCGCGGCGGCCGGGATGCTGAAGAACGAGCGGATCGTGGGGAACTCCGGCCACCCGCTGACGGACTGGGTCCTGGTGCCGTACACCCACCAGAACTTGACGTGGACGCAGCACGCGTTCAACGAGAAGGTCGGGGAGGTGCAGCGGATCGCCCGGGAGGCGTTCGCGAGGCTGAAGCGACGGTGGAGCTGCCTGCAGAAGAGGACGGAGGTGAAGCTGCAGGATCTGCCGGCGGTGCTCGGCGCCTGCTGCGTGCTGCACAACGTCTGCGAGCTGGCCAAGGAGGAGATGGACCCGGAGCTCATGGCGTATGAACTGGTGGACGACGATATGGTGGCGGAGATGGCCGTCCGGTCGCCGGCGGCGGCGCAGGCGAGGGACACCATCGCCCACAACTTGTTGCACCATGGCCTCGCTGGCACCGCATTCTTTTAAAGCCTTCCTTTTTCTATTTCTAATACACTGTTAGTGGAATGATATATTCTTTTTTTTTTCTATCATATATTTTGTGTAAAGAAATGACTGAGATTTATTTCTCCATTTACTTATTTATTTATTTAGTATCGAGTTATAAATGAATATTTCATCTCGCTCTTTCAATTGCATCAATTACATTTTCCCTTATTTTAAGTTTTTATTTATTTAATTAAATTTGTCACCTTTAAACTAAGTTTAGTTGACTTAATTGAATAATAAAATTATGTTCAGAGGGCAACTAATAGTTCTAAATTTAATTTATGAAATCATCGTCATGGTTATTCTTTTCGTACTGCTTGAATATTAAATTAATCAAATGTCATAAAAATTATTATTTTAATAATAATAATAATGTCTACAAAATTACTTGTTCACATAGATGTATATGTGTATATTGTACCCAAACTTGCCTAAATGTGTGTCATTTCCAAAAAAAATCATTTTCGAACGGCAAAATATAGTTACTGATATAAGTACAGAACTATTTGATTTTATAAGATTTTTTTAAATAATTTATTATAAGTTATTAGATCTATCGTATATGATGTTATTTATTTAAGTAAATAACACCTTTATTGAATCCTTCAATGAGGAAAAAATGAAGGTGATACCTATTTAAGTAGGTAACACCGTACTACTTATCGCGGTCATCGTAAGATGTTATATCTATGATGAATATAAGATCCTCTTTTTAAATAATTTACTTTAAGTTGTTAGATCTATTGTATATCTAACTCCTATGATTATTAAAATAAGTAGTATTGTGTTACTTATTTAAGTATGTCGCACCTCTATTGAATCCTTCAAGAAAGAAAAAACGGAGGTATTATCTATTTAAGTAGGTAACAACGTACTACTTATCGTGTTCATCTTTAGGGGAGTGTTTTCCTCCCGGTAATCTTCGTAGATTACTAGTAATCTGAAGTTAAAATTACTTGGGTCCACCATATTATCTTGTTTATTTATTTTAATTTGTAGGCAATCATATTTATATTAGTTTTCCTATTTACCCTTTTAAATCTTTCATAAATAACATATAACATAATAATAAATTATTATATAATAATAACAACAACGCAAATAATAATAATAATAATATTATTATTACTATAAATTAATGATCATAATAATTATTATTTAAATAATATTAATTATTATGATCATATTATGAATTAAAATACATCACTAATTGTTATTTATAAGTATTATTAATTAGACTATTTTTTTATAAATTATTATTAATAATTATAAACATTGTTTTATTATTATTTTAATTTGAAGAGTGTCAATTACTTAAATTCATTAATTTGTGAGTTCATAATTTAAGTTGATAAATTTTAATTCAATAATACAATTTTTTTAACTTAACAATATTTATGAAGGGTATTTTGATAAAATGATGTATATTATTTAGTAATCATTTATATAAGTAAATATGATAATTTGAATTACCACTTGAATTACTTATATATAGTAAACATGGTAATGCACATTACTGATAATTTAATAGGTGGTAATCTTTTTGTCACGTAATGTAGATTATCAGGTAATGTTAGGAGGTAACGCAGTAAACGTCTCCTTACATCTATGATGAATATAAGATCTTTTTTTTACAAATAATTTATTATAAATTATTAGATATATCATATATTTAACATTTCTACGATTGTTAAATAAGTAATATGATATTACTTATTTAAGTAGGTAGCACCTCCATTGAATCCTTCAAGAAGAAAAAAAAATGAAGGTTCTATATACTTAAGTAGGTAACACCGTATCATTTATCGTGTTCACCATAAGATGTTACATCTACGATGAGTATAAAATATTTTCTTTTTTAAATAATTTATTATAAGTTGTTAGATCTATTATATATCTAATATCTTACTATTGTTAAAATAAATAGTCTGATGTTACTTATTTAAGTAGGTAATATCTCCATTGAATTTTTCAAGAAGGAAAAAAATGAAGATACTACCTACTTAAGCATATAACACCGTACTACTTATTATGTTCACGATAAGATATTATATTTACGATAAATATAAGATCTTCTTTTTTTAAATAATTTATTATAAATTATTAGATCTATTGTATATTGTTAAAATAAGCAGTATGATATTACTTATTTAAGTAGATAGCTCAGGGTATGGTGTTACTTTTGAGATGAGTTTTTTTCTGTTACTATATATACCAGCACCCTAATCGACCAAAAATATAATGTTTGTAGAAACACAAAATCGAAACAGAGTTAATCGGGAGAATGACACAAACACATAAATCTAAAATATTAAATATACAACGTACGTCTATGAGAGTCGGATGAACAACAAAACCATTTGATCTCCATTTGTTCTTTCGTAATTGATTTTTAAAATTTTCTCCATTGTGTTGCAACAAAAGAACAAGAGCCATCTTTGTGTCGAGTAATAGTATACTAAACCGATTGGAGCCGTGATCACGTCCCCTTCAGCTCTTCATCACGTCCTCACTGGTCTTCCATGGCGTTCCCACGATTGGACTGCTCATCGTCTCCTGTTCAAACCAAACCAAAGCAACGCCAACGCACACACAACTCGTTAGAACATTCATCTGTCCAAGTGCGCATCATCCATGCATGGTTGAACAAACCTGGCCGGCAACGTCGGAGCGCGCCCGTTGGTGTCCCCCGCCATTGATGTAGCTGTTGGATGTTCTGCTGCTGGCACTACCGCTGCCGACGGCGAGACCCTCTTCGTAAGCGTGGCTCAGGTTCCTCAGCCGGTTGAGCTCCGGCAGGACGATCGTCGCCAGGTCCGGCCGGTCCCTCCTCTTCAGCTCCGCGCACTTGAGCGCGATCTTGGCGAAGGCCATGGCCTCTTCCACCGGCCAGTCCTTCACCGAGCTGTCGAGCATGTCCTTGAAGGTGCCCCGTTCGATGGCCCTGTCGACGTGGTGGGTGAGGCCCATCGGCGACTTCGCCGTGATGATCTGGAGCAGCAGGATGCCCAGGGAGTACACGTCCGACTTGACCCCGAGCATGCCCGTCTGCTGGTACTCCGGGTCGATGTAGCAGAAGGTCCCGGCCGTGGACGTCATCCTGTACTGCGTCACGTTCTCGGCCACCGACGGCGGCACGAGACGCGCCAGGCCCACGTCGCTGATCTTGCTCACGTAGTTGCGGTCCAGGAGGATGTTGGCCGGCTTGAGGTCGCGGTGCACCAGCGGCTCGGGCTTGGCCTGGTGCAGGAAAAGAACGCCGGTGGCGATCTCCGCCGCTATCTTGAACCGGACGCTCCACGGAATGGGCGGCGTGTTGCCTCGCCGGAAGAGTCTGTCCTCTAAGCTCCCGTTGTCCATGTACTCGTACACCAAGCACCCGTACTCCGGACACGCGCCCAGGAGCAGCACCATGTTCGGATGCCTTATGCGGCTCAGCACTTCCACCTGCAACATATTTTTTTCACATTGGAAGCTTACACAAGTGATCATAACGTGCAAGTTTGATGCTTTCAGTACCTCTTGCAGGAACTGCTTCCTTCCCTGCACGGCGTCTGGTCTCAGGACCTTAATGGCCACGGGAGTGTGATCGAGGGACGCTCTGTAGACGGGTCCGTACCCGCCTTCTCCGATCTTTAAGCTGTCGGAGAAGTAACTGGTGGCGATCTCTATGTCGTCGATGGAGTACTTCCTGTACTGCACGTCGTTCCGGACCAAAGTGTCCAGTGCCTTCAGCTTCTCCTCGGACTCGCGCTTGGCCTTCATCTCTGCGTTCTTCCTCTTGTGCGCTTCCAGCTCGGCGATCCTCCTGGCGGCCTCGGCGGCTTCCAGCGCGGCCTTGCACCGGGCTTTCTCCACTTCGGCCACCCGCAGCGCCGCTTCCTCCTTGTTCCTCGCTTCCGCGATCTTGCGGACTTCTTCCATCTTCCATTGCTGCAGCTCCTTGGCCTGCACCAGTTTGTACAGACGCACATAAGCTTCTGCATGAGTACCATGAAACTTGTGTTCCTGCAAAAGCCATGGGTTGAGCTTCACCTTCTGCTTGGCGGAGATCGCTTCTTTGCATGCTGTGCTGTACATGTCCATGGTCTGCTTCAGTTCGAGCTTGAGCCTTCTCATTTCAGCTTCCATGTCTCTATGCGATGCCTGCGCGCGTGCACAGCAGGAACAACTATGAACCTTTGAGCTTGAAGACATAGCGATTCATCAAACAAAATAGTGCACTCACGCTAGATGTAGGGGAGTGCGATTCCTTGGGGCTGTCAGGCTCGTCGGAAGGAGTGTTGGAGGGGAACTGCTCCGGCGTGTCGTTGAAGTCCAATGCCTGGGAGCCGGCGCTTGTCCCGAAATCCAATTCGTCGGAGTCAGTCGACCAGGTTCTCCTCGACGGACGGTTATGAGAGGAGTCCGCCGCGGCGACGCCGCCGCCGTCCATCAGTGGGGTGCCCGGTGGAATCCTGGCGCCGGGAACAAGAGGGCGCTCATGCAACGGCGGCCGCATGTTGTCGATTCTCTCGAGAGACCTCCTCTCTGCTGCGGCATGCATTGGGCTCGGCGGCGGAAGCATACCTCCTCTGTTGCTCGTCCTTGCTAATGGCGCTCTGAAATTTTCAATCCCACAACGGGGGCAATGAACAGAGTTGGATAAAAATTACTTTTTTTGTGAAGGAAAATTTAAGAATGAAGGAAAATTTAAGAACACAAATATCACACAAAAAAAAATTAGAAAAATAGATGACACATATTTATTACAATCGCTCAATTTTAAATATGAAATAAGAGCAATATATATATATTATATATATATATTCAAAAACTCTAACAAATAGATAATCTCTTAATCCGCACCATACGAGTCAGTTTAAATAAAAGCCGGCGAGCGGGTCAGCGGAACCTTCTCGGGGGGCTGTGCCTCCGAACTCTTCTTTCCGCGCGTAAGGGTCAAATGTAACTGAGTAATACTCCAGTTTCCCTAAGCTCACGTGGACGTATCCGGTGTGAGAAATAAAAGACCCTGAAGTATTCGCTAACTCCAACATTTTGTTTTGAATCAATCAATCAATTTGCATTTGGAGCTTGTTCAGCTACTTGTGCATACGACAATCCACGTTACACTAATTTGATGCATACTTCCTCAAAAAAATAAACATGAGAACAAACGATGCAGATGTATCAACAAAGATCATGCTTTTTTTTATCTGAATCCAAATATCAATCAGACTAAGATCAGTTTCAACAATGAACTTTACATATTCAAAAGATGGTACTGTTGAGAACTTACTTCACTGGGCCTTCAGCATCCTGGTTGACCATTGTGGTGCTGGCCACGATCGGAAGTTGCTTGGGAGGTGCGGCGGCGCCGTTGGCCGCCGGCGGTGGACCTCTGGCTGATCTGACCGACTGTGGCTTCCCCTTAGATATCACATAAACTGCACAAAACTCTGGTGCAGTTTTGCTCACTGTCGTAGCAACATCCGTGTTCCTAAATTTCCTGCCAAACATGAATTGATCAGATTGTAACCATTTTTTTCTATGCAAAATCTGTAAGATCGATGCATGTGTTTGTGTTTGGTTACTTGGAGAGTGCACTCCTGTTGGAGGCTCCGACGACGATGTTGTGGATATGGTTGGCCGTGATGTAGTCGACGATGGCCCTCGCTATGTCCACATCCTCCAGAACCACTTCCATCAGCTGGACCTGGAATTAGCAGCCAAGAACTGTATTTTTTTACAAAATTTGATAACATAGAATGCAAATGTTCATTCAATCTGAAACCTCATAGGTTTTTTTAATCACAACATGAGGACCTAAAACAAAAATATAAGGGACGATTGAGCTGTTCCATTCTGCAAAATTGTTTGTAAACAACATTTTTACAGCAAAAAAATAAATTAATTGGAACAGGATTTGGGGAATATGGCAGGTTCTATTTTTGGGGAATATGGCTGGCCAGAAATAACCTTCAATTTAATGCTCGACCAGCCTCCATGCTATCTGTTCTTTTTTTTTGTACCCGCTCGGGGGTTCCAATGTCCAGGACTACTAGCACCTGACTAATTAAGAGTCGAGATAAAGAGCAGAACGGTATTCCTCTGACCAAATTGATGACTCCGAAGTTCAAACTCGAGGCTACTAGCTCTCGGTCCCTCAATTCGGGACACACTTCTGCTACCAAGTGTGCCAACCAAACTTGGTTCCATGCTAGCTATTCTGAAACAGGCTTTGGTGAACTCAAATGAGTACAATCTACAATCTTGTCCACGGTCCTGAAGGACCCCCCACAACAAGCCCTGTTACGACTCAGTGGGAGCCCTCTCCTCTCAATTGTATCAAACTAGATACAGATGGATCGTTCACTCGACCCGGGGAGGTAGGGGGTGCAGGCTAACCCTGTAATTTTTCTATTTGCAGGAGCAGTCAATCGACATTTTGCCTCCATCTTGGAAGCGGAGCATGGACAACTTTATGCGGTATCAATAGGTGCAGACAAAAGGGATTTACTCGTATGTGGATATAAAGCGACTCAAAGATTTTAATTGGAGCGGCGCCAACTCCATGGATGATCAAAAACATCTTGTTAAACTGTTGGGATGCCATTAGTCATTTTGAGATTTGTAATATTAGCCATGTTCATAGAGATGCAAACATTGCTGCAAATAATCAAACATCCGCTGCAGATGTATTTTGGGATGGGACACCCCCTCCGGGTCTTCTTAATCTTTTGTGTCGTGATAACTCTTCTCCTACTTAATTAATATATTAGCTTTTAAAAAAAATTAATTGGAGAACATACCCCTTTTCGAGCACATAATCCCCTGAAAGGAAGAAAAAGGTGCGACATCTCGTTCTCCAGCTGCTCTTTGCTCGCCATGGGCGTCGCTTCAGCAATGGAAAACCCATCTGCATATATATGCAAACTCAAGCCAGTTCAGGAATGCAACATAATTATCAGGACATGCAAGCCAAATTAAAAAAAAAAAATCAATTGATCATAAAGCGGATGCATTCACCCCAGAAAAAAAAAATGATAACTTTTGCAAAATGTGGATTCATGCGTTTGAAAGAACGCATGCTGTGCGTGCGAAATCTATTAATTAATCCTTCTGCAGAGTAATATAATTCTATGGTGCGTACTGTTGATGACGGTCTTGCTCTTGACGTGAACAAGGATCATGGTGTGGTTGCCGACGAGGAGGTGGTCGACCGTCCATTTCACGGCCTGCTGGCTCGACTTGTCCCTGTCCACGGCCACCGCCGTCAGCATGGACGTCGGGAGCTGCTGCTCTTGTTGCATGCTGTTCATGATCTCCTGGTACGTGCGTTTCCAGAGAGAGAGAGAGAGAGAGAGAGAGAGAGAGAGAGAGAGAGAGAGAG
>LTAE01004982.1:0-28281 GCA_001647135.1 Pontederia paniculata | reverse complement strand
CACATCTAAGACATAAACCAGCCTTAGAACATTCTCTAGCAAGTAATACAAAATCCAGGAGTCTTCTGCTCACTCTTTGACTACTCCCTCAACTCCTACTTGGCTGCTGCCCACATCAATGCCTTGGCATTGCATATATATAAACCTACAAGTAGTTATATAAACCACCCATACATGTAATTACTCATTACAACTGCCTAATGGTTGTTAAAGACCCCTTTTTGACTTACAATTAATTCCTAAAAACCCCATAACCGCCGCTGCAATTGCCCAGCATCAGTTCTGCACGCCAGTCCCTGTCCCTGCTGAACACCTCCGCACGCATGGGCGCGCCCATGAATTCCTTGGGCGCGCGCATGGTTTTCTTGGGCTACGCCAACGCATGCCCAACAACCCCCGCGCCGCTGCTGCTCTGCTTCCTGCTGCCTGCCAATCCGTGGCTCATGAAAACATCAATATTTTCATGGGCCGACACACGAATTTCCTGGGCGCGCGTCGATGCACGCCCCCTGCGATGCCGCTCCTCTACAGCTCCGCTGCCCTGTACCAAACACCGGGCACGCCTATGATTTCCAAGTCATTTTCACGTTGCATCCATCCAAGACTACCCTAGTCACGTCCCATGAGCTTTGCTCCATTTCTACGGGCGCGCCCACAGAATCATCGACGCACGCCCGGGCATCAGTGCATTTTCACCAATGCACTGCCTTGGCTCCGCTCCGCATGGGTGATGTTCCTAGTCATGCCTGCTCACCTGAGCATTGCATTGCAAATCATCAATGTACGCATGGGCCATGAGGTTAGAACGTTACAGGTCGGCCAGGAAGTCTGACAGGAGAAGGAATGGATGGTGGCGGACGACCGTTGGAGCTTGACAGATAGCTTCACTCGAGATTGGGCGTCCAAGATGCTGAAGTGAGTCAGCGGGCGACCAGAGATGAGTGATAGCTGGTGAAGGTCAAGATCGGTCGACTGAAGATGAAGCGCGGGCGACCGAAGGAGCTTGACCACACTCTTCAACTAGAGAGTGGGCGTCCAGGAGACTGAAGTGAGTCAGCGGGCGACCAGAGATCAGTTGAAGAGATGTACTCATGTCAAGGTCGGGCGACCACAGGTGGTGACGGACATCCAAAGGAACTTGACTGAGGGACGTCTTAAGTATTCAAGTGTTATAAGTCCACAAGTTGAAAGGGCAAAATTATAATTGCATAATTACTTTTAACAAAAATAGAATCAGAAGTTGACGGAAGGACTTATACGAAAGCGTGGAGATAGTTCAAGGGAGCGATTGTCATTTTTTATAATACATGATTAGATACGGAAAAACTCTCTAGTACGAGGGA
The DNA here is from genome assembly GCA_001647135.1 of Pontederia paniculata. Lineage (NCBI taxonomy): Eukaryota > Viridiplantae > Streptophyta > Magnoliopsida > Commelinales > Pontederiaceae > Pontederia > Pontederia paniculata. The sequence continues at coordinate 26,938 of LTAE01004982.1, read as the reverse complement.
GGTAAAAGGAATTAACCCTAAAAAATAAAAAATAAAAGGAATTGGACATTGTGTCCATCATACATAACCTCTTTATAAAGTTATAATTATTTAATGAGGTTGGAGTCGTGAGGTCATACGAAGTCGTGCACGTTGACCCTTCGCCCCATGAGAGACTGATAGGTTTAGAGAAAGAAAAATAGAGAGGAGAGAAGACTTAGAATTCAAATCGAAGATAAGTAATTTTACGAAATTTCATATGGTGATTCAACTTGTCATATTTTGATGTGATCGTTCTTAGTCTTCTATGACTTTTAAGATTAAATTTTGAGAGTGAAAAATTTATGGATGGCTCTCATAAATCTTCTTTAGCCTTGAAAAATTTTTCATATTTTTTTTGCCTATGATCATCATCCTATTCCAATTCTATGCATTAAATGAAAATAGAATAGTTTTGTAAATAATTGTTCAATTTTTTTCCCAACAGTTAGGAGATCTTATTTACTCAAACTGACATTCCAACTTAGAGATCATAATTCTTTTACTATTAACTTAAAATCTGCACCTCCTGAAATAATAGTTTTTCTACACATAGTACAATCTCGATCTGTACAATCATGAAATAAGCATCATTATGTAGAGAGACTCTTGGATAGTATTTAAACTGTGATATCCAAAGTAACATCAGGTGAATACAAATATTTATCATGAAAGATTTTCCCTGCGCTTAATCAGTGTTAAAGCTGCGATCCGATGGAAAGAAGAGGTCCATTTGATTGTAAAAACTATATCGTGCTGCTTCTGAACGACTCCTAATGCCACTATATCTCAGACAAAAGACTTGTCCACAATGACTGGTTATATGTCAAATTGGATTGTATATGCACAATAATGCTAGAAGCAATACTTGTCTGCACAGGTTGTGTGTTACTTTGAATCGCTATCATTCCCAGCCCCTGAATAATCGTTAAGATCAGAGACAACATATATGTGAAGTAAATGCAGCCACATTGATTCAAATGATATAAACAGAGCTTTAAATAGATAGTATGGACTGAAACTTAAGGTTTCTTTCCTGCACAAATGGTTTTATCGACATATATCTTGCAGATATTATGTGATTATAAAAGATAAACTAATTGCTAAAGGAATAGCCTGAACCAAACAGGAGAGAAAGTAAGAATAACAAGTAGAAAGCATAATTTTATACTTCTAGATAAGATGTCAAGTTTGCTGAAGTGTGCTACAAGAAGTTAGTTACGAGTCAATTGAGAAGCCACATAAAGTAGAATGAATACTTCCAGTCACATGTTTAATAGGGAAAAAAGATTCAAACACCAATAAGAGTATGACCGAATTCTCACCATGCATTGATCAAGAATGTTTGACAAGGATCCACCTTCAGTAATATTCAGAAGCATGATTTCAAGAGTGCTTGGGTGATTTTCTATTTGATGCATAGTCCAATTGTAGAGAAGACCACCATCATAGTTCTCCTCTCTCCAAGACTTACTATTGTTGAAAATTGCTCAATATTGATTAACAATGTCAAATAGATGTGTTCTCTGACAACTCACCATCCCTTCCAAGTAATCATAGACATGCCTGAAAGCCATGCCTCTCTGCACCTCACAAACTGTCCATGAAACAATTGCAAGTAAAATTATCCAATTTTATTTAGTTTAAAAGTAAAAAAGCCAGATCATATGCAGACATACCCAATTTGTTTCATTTAACATCTTTTTCTTTGCATCAGTTGGTTTAAATTCAAACTTGAAAGTGTTACTGCAAAAACAATCACCTCACCAGAACAGTACCAACAGATTGAAACATACTTAAATAACAAGACTTTCTTCTATCAACAAAAAGTTTGGTATCTGATATATCTTATGGATAACATCTTCATATATTCAACAATGTCAACTTTTAGACAGTAATATATAAGAATGGGTAATGAACCTCACAGTGATTTCTCTATGTGCATATTTAGGAGGATAAACGTGTTTTAGAAAAGCAAGATAAAGCATTGATTAGTTCATACATTAAGAATCTACTGTGACTGATGCTCTGAACAAACACCTACTCAACAACAATGAACGCCACAATCAAGCATTTATTGATACTTGCAAGATGATTAATGAAGGTAGCAAACTTAATAACTTATGACATACCCGTAGGTGTAGTTCTGATTCATCATATACACCTATATGTGACCTTCTGTCACTTTTGTACAATGAATCTTCAAGAGCGTTTACTAATAGATAATCCTTTTCCTTTAATATATATATACACCTGCTCGCAAGCATTCTGGCAACTGCACCATCAGGTAAAATCAAGATTATAGAACTTTAAAAAAAAATACTACGGGATAAAGTACTAAGAAAAACAACTCCATATAAATTGCTAGGTGGATCATCAAATCGAGGGTTTTATATATGCTTCCCCAAAGCTAAAAAGTGAAGCTTTTTAACACCTCATAAGAAAAATTGCAGCTTTTATAATACAAAAGACAACCTGAATACCCTTCTAAAAAAATTTCTACCTGATCATTCGACCAAAGTTTCTGAAGAAGTTGAGAATTGAGATAGCATAGACTGTGAGTCTTCTTAACTTTGGCTGCTAGTGCTTGAATGACAGGTAACCTTCATTCCAAATATCAAATGTTGGCTATGTCATGGAATCTATCACTAAATACAATAAGGTGAACTTATTGTGCTTGGCTAACATAGAGGGATTACTTTGTATGCAGTTTTGATAATTTAAAACATAAGCTTCCAGATCAAGGACCTCATCATAATTACCGTTTCTTGTACATCTGTAATGCAAGAACAGATAGTTATTATTAACATAGATTGCATATGATGTCCAAGAAAATCAAATTTCTCCACTAAGAAGAAAAATACAATTGCATACGTGCCCATCAGCTGTGGAATTTCAAGCAAATCGAGCAAAGTACTATAGTTTGCCAGTAATGACTGGTTAAGTTTCCTTTCCTCCAATATTTGTTGTGCAGAATCAATGAATCCTGTACAACCAGAAGTAAGATTTGGGATCTCCCCTATCTGCCAAAGAGCAACAGTAATATTACTACATCATGGCAGGTGCTTTTACCATTCTGATTCTCATAGCTTCAACTTGATCAAAAGAACAAAAAAATATTATATCTTCAAGGATTGTTTCACATATGATATATGTCCTTTGACTCCCATAAAAATGTCCGTTGATATGAAAAAAGGACTTGCATTAAGAGATATCTTCAGACAATATTTACATGTGCCCAATGGTTTAACTCTGGACTGATTTTTTCATTAAACAGGGTGCATCATCAAGTTTTTAATCAACAGAAACCGCCCCCATGATGTAATGAAATCTACTAATAGAACTAGCACAATTGATGATACTTGAAATCAATTTGCATTTTACTTCACTCAGGACAATTACCATTAATTATCTGCAGACTGCACAAAGATTCAGCAGGATCAATTTAGTGCAAGTGGAATTTGTGCTCTACAGGGATGTAGACCAAGATCATTGCAAAGAAAATTAATTCAACAGTACTGTCCAATATGGAAAATTAGTGAATTATATTACATTTGTTCGATATTGTCCAAAGAAGAGCGCAATTAGGTATTTGAATCTTGAAACAACCAGACAAATAGGAATTGAGATTTATCAACGATTCCATGACTTCTTGACCGCATAGTTAATGTCCCTAAAGGATCAGACACAGGAAAATCCCTTTTTTTCATCAGTCAACTAGTGGACATTGTTTGGAATAACATAGAGAACTGACGTGACCGTAGTTTTACCAGGGAGTCTTCATGATGAAGGAAAGGGCATCAGCGGCCACCTCTTGCATCTCTCGCCGGAAGCGTTCGACGTCCACGCGGAGAAGCTCCGGTCTCCGGCGTTCGATCGAGGGATAGCTCATTAGATCCAAACCAAATGATAAGGAAAAAAGTGGTAGAAAGAGGGAGGGTTTTGCAAGACCTTGTGGAGGCGGTCGAGGGTGAAAGGAGAGGAGGAGCTCGGAGACGGAGAGCTGCTGCGAGGAGCCGGCGAGGGGGAGGAGAAGGCCGGGGGGCGGCCATTGAGTTGTTCTCGTCGTCTCCTCCGCCTACTTCTACGGCCGTCGGAGTTCTCCTCTCGACTTCCATGGCGGTGGCGCGGAAATTGGAAGGGAGTGACGTCGATGACCCTCCAAATCTATCAACCGTATGATTTTTTTTTTTCACAAAAGTAGTTTTTGGGAAAAAAATATTAATTACGTGTATAATCACTTTGTTCGAATCCCATTTTGATTTTTGAATTTTAGTTTGTAATAAAATTAGTCCCTTAATTTTGCAATTGTAGGTTTTTTCAATTTTCACTCCACGTCATAAAGGTCACGTAAGTAAAAAAATAAAATATAAAAATATTGACGTGTAATTTAAATATTTTTTGAATAGTTTCTTAACTTTACTCAATTTTCATTTTAGTCCCCTAATTTTTAATTGTAACCAAACGATCGCCTAATTTTAATTTGTAACTAAATGATCCTTTGATTTATTTACGGTTCCTTTTATATAAAAATAATGATTTATCAATTTTTTATCCATACGAGAATATAAAAATTAATATTCTTTATATCTACACTATTATATGTATTCGTGAGAATACATTAACACAATAAATATTATTATTTTTCATCTCATACAAGAGTGATTTTTATAATTTTTATTCAAAAAATAGATATCGACCACTCAAATTTCATCAGCACATACATTTTCCTCCCAAACTTAGATGACATACATCTTCCTCCCAAACTTAGATGGTTGCTCACCTTCCTTTTTCTGATAAAATTTATAAAATTAATTACTTTTGAATGAGATGAAAACTAACAATATATATATGTTCATGTTATTCTTACATGTACATACAATAATATAGACACAAGAAATATTAATATTCGCATTCTCGCGTTGACAAAAATTAATAAACCAAGTTAAATAAAAGGGACCTTCGGTGAACGTATTAGAGAGTTGGGGGACCATTTAGTTACAAACTAAAATTAGAGGACTGTTTGATTATAATTAAAAGTTAGGGGATCAAAATGAGAACTAAGTAAAGTTAAGAGACTATTTAAAAGATATTTAAATTCCACGTCAATATTTTTATTTTTTACTTATGTGATTTTTATCACGTGGAGTGAAAATCGAAAAAACCTACTATCTTAGGTGAAGAGACTTTCGACGAGTAAGTTACAAAGTTAAGGGATCAATTTGTTACAAAGTAAAATTTGGGGATCAAAGTGGGATCCGAGCAAAATTAAGGGACTATACACGAAAATTACTCAATTAGAGTTCACTTTTTGAAATCAAATTAAGCAGGCTACGTTAATTTTTAATTAGTTTGCGGAACGAGTTAAAAAAAAACTAAAAAACATTAGAATTAACTTTCAAGTTTTATTATTAGAGAGATCTAAGCTTATTTTATTTATGTTTTTAGAAAAAATAAATTCCTTATTTTCTAGTGATAGAAGAATTAGTCAATAAAAAGTTATTAATAAAAAAACTAATATTTGGAAAATTACTTTTTAAAAAAAATTTATTTTCCTCTAACTAAGTATTCTCTTTTATATTTTAAAAAAATTCCCTTATATTTTCAAATAATTTATCAAAAATCACTTTCCTAAAATATATTTTTTAAAGTTTTTTATTAGCAATTTATTATACTTAGTTAGAGGATGATGGGAAAAATAGACAATCCATTTGAAAAAAAGAGTTCAAAACAGCAAAATCATACCTTCAAACTTAAAAGTTCTATAATATATTTGTGAAGAACTGGTTTATTCTATGAGTTTAGATAAAGAAAACGTTTAACTCTACTAGTCAAATATTTCAAACTTACTGTTTCATGAATGTTGAGATAAAATTTTAGATAATTAATAATTTCCTAAAGGATTTTTTATTTATAAAATTAAAATCTCTTTGATGTAGAAAGTGCCATCGAGTAAATTAAAATATATTTGATGTCCATTGGAGCAAAAGAAAGCCCATTAAGCAGCCCATAAATGACCATGAGCCCACCGTCCAGATCGTCCAGAATTTATTATGCAATCGCACGCACGCGAACCGGATGCCGTCCGCATAGAATAAATCTGTAGCTTCCTGCGTTCTAATTCTTCCCCATTTTGTTCAAGCCGTCGAGCGCAATATTATTTACTGGTGGAAAGGCGCGAGACGAGTGGCTTGAGATCGCGAGCGGCGGCGGAGGAGGAGAAGAGGAAGCAGTAGAAGAGAGAGAGCGAGATGGGAGTGGCGGAGAAGCTGCGGATCTTCGTGTATCAGGAGCCTGTCGTCGCCGCCTCCTGCCTCATCGCCGGCGTCGGTAAGGATCCTAAACCCTAACCTCCGTGATTCGGCTCCTCATCGCATGCTTTAGATTTCCGTGATCCTGGATCGCGATTTTTGAGGAATCGTGAATGCGAATAGTGGCAAGAGTGTTCTTGGTGGGTAGTCAATTCTTGTATGCTTGTGATGGTATACTTGTTTCCATTTGGATCCTGGGTGTTGTAAGGCACGAATCGGGTGGCCAAAACGCCTGGATGCATCGGTTTCACTGGAATGCGGAGTTGTCTGCTGAGGATGATGGGGAATGATCAAATTTAATCTTGAAGCTTGCTTTATTATCTCCCAATTTCTTTAACTATGAATTTTCCTGTAGCATCTAGAAATATGCATAAATTTGGAGGCTCAAAATGCACATAATCTTCTTAACAAATATGTTCCAGTCATTACTCATGTATGTGTGCATCTAGTTGTGGATAGCCACCATGTTCTCCCCCTCACAGCTACTCCCTGATGAATAGACATGTATGTATGCATTTGTCTTTGATATGGTGGAAGATGCAAACCTTTAGATTTATCAATATGATATTTACTGCAACTGGGATTAGCTAATTATAAATCTTTAACAGGAAAGGAACTACTAGATTTAGAAACTTCAACTATTTACAGGATAGCTCAAGGGTTATTGTCTTCTGAAAGGCATAGCTTGGATTATGCAGCAACAAAAAAAATGGAATTTTGATCATTTGCCTTCAGTTCATAGCTGGGAATCCATTGATAGAAATACTCATGTCCTGTAGTAACGACTCTTTTGAGAGGGCATGTGGTAACAAATTAAGGTAATCAAATATCAACTTGTCAAAGAGTTAGGGCAACAGGCTTATAGGATGACAAATTTGAAGGACATCAGATATTCTTGGCTTACTTTTGAGATTTCGGGACAATTGATCTATTGTACTTCCCTTGGATGTATTATGTGAACCTTTTTAAGAAGTGAGCTGAGAGAGAATTTTGAGCATTTGAAGAGGTCGATATTTGATACTCCATAGGTATTGAGAGAAATAAGTTTCTAGTTTATCCTGTGGTCCGTGTTTGAAACCTTTGACAAATCCATGTCGAGTCAGCAGCTGAAAGTAGTATATTGTTGTCTACTGATTCCCGGAAATTATTATCTACTAAGAAATATAACCTGATCATGCATTTGTGATGTTCTGAACTAAGGTAGATGCCAGAGCACGGTGTAACTTTTATAGTTATGGATTGATTTCTTAAGCAGTTATGTCTTGTAACATTCTAAGCACAGTAAAAAGGATTGGGTCTCTTTAACAATTTTAGATTAAGGTGATGAATTATTTAGAGTTGCATGGGAGGCATACTGATTATTTATAATAGTTCCAACCAAATTATTCTTGTCACACCCCCTTTCAAAAAAAAAATATTCTCGTCACTTGAATGCTGCGACATTCAATAAGTTATTGAATTTTGCATGGTCAAATGAAAAAACTTGTCACCTTATAAGATCTTCATATTCATCAATTAGACTGCTGTGGGACAAATGGAAATCAGAAACAATACAATACATTACCATCTAATATCAAGGTTAATTGAGACGTTAAAACATTATTGTGTTTGCTACAGTTTTTCTTTAATGTCGTAGATTAGGTTCCTGCAAAACTAAATGCAACTCTCTTTTGCAGGTCTCTTCCTTCCAGCTGTTGTAAGGCCGATCTTGGATTCATTTGATACAGCCAAAAAAGTTCAACAGCCTGCCTTAAATGATGTATGTGTATGCGTGATGTAGCTTTTATAATATGGAATCAAGGATGTGCTCATCTTTCCAGTATAAAATACGTGTTCTTGTTTTCTAATAGATGAATGAGTTTTTGCTAGGCTAGAATCATATCAATTGTTGATGCCATGCTTGTTCATGTATAGACTATGAGATGCAATCCCAGCCAAACTGAAATTCTTTAGTTTAGAATATGAGATAAAATGAATGATGAAACTAAGAAGATAAAACTAATGTTAATTCTATCTCTCTCATACTTTTGTTTATCTAGCTACATTGCATGATAACATGAACCAAACACTTACTATAGGAAAGCCAAGAATCTTGTTACAGCCGCATTAAGATAATGTGAGACGGTATGTCAATGCCAAATAAGTTGGTAATTTGTATTTTAATAAAGTCTTTGCCATCCTGCAAACATCTCACTGGTTGTGCAATGATTGCAGGTAGTCGCCGGTGTGACTGGAAAGAAAATGAACTAATGTCAACGTCTGTAGGCACTGCAATGTGGTCTCTTAATCCACCTCTTTGTATGCCCAGTTCAGTGCGAGACATTTTGAACGCTATGGATGATTATTTATATGTTTGAAAATTTTGAGTACAAAACGACAACATGTGTTTACCTTTTTATGGACTTATTTGCCAGCATTGTGATTTCCATCTGCAGGGCTGACCCAGATCAGTTTAAATAAGATATATTTTCATTGTTCATGAATGAAATTTTCTATTGTAGCCCTGTTTGGCAGGCTTCCATGTCTAGTTCTAGAGGGGTACATTCTTCTATTTAACGACCTCTCCTTTATGCTTTATCAAGTGCATTGTTGTGGTCTTGCTCACTGCCAGGTTGTGTTCATCAGATTCTTCCAAGAAGATGGAACCTTCTGATTCCTATGCCTTTATGATTTGCCCGAGGTTTGGTTTTCAAAAGAAATCTATTGTTTTCAGAATTTGCAAGATTTGCTTTAAAAGTTCTGATATTTTTGCTTTAAAAGAATCTATACGTGGTCAACCCTCGATCTAATCCCAAGGGAGAGCAGGGAAAAAATGTTCGTAGAAATTGGTGGTAATTCTCATGATGCTGTTATAATTATACCTCTCGAAGTGTGCCTTGTATTTGACTTGTATGGAACAATGGAGCCTTATCTTATATGCACAGAGGGAATAAGTTTTGTGTTGCCAACAGGATCTGTAATTAATTATTCAAAATGTTCTTTTTTCGATGTGAAATATACACTAATCCAATCGGCGATGGAGTTGTCGTACTGAAATTTTGAATTAATTCATCAGAATTGTAACTGGAGTTTATTGCCGGAGATCATCAAACCGGCTCTTTGAAAAGGTGTGTGGCCAGATACTTGGGCATCAATTACAGTCATAGCAGGCACTCCCAATTATCGCATTAATTAACGCCTGCTCATCAAGCATCGCAATACGTACACATTTAAATGCCAATTTCAATTAACTCGATTGGCAATCATGAATTAACCCACGACCTCGTAGTCCCCACTCATTTCCCATAACCCTGGACAAGTTCTTGCATCATTTCAACGAATTAATCTCCATTCGGAATACAACATGATATATATTGAATTTAACACTATCTTGTTTCTGTTTTCTGAGTTTTCTTCCTTTTCGTATTTCACCAATTTTGGATACAATAATTTATATGTATTCTAGTTTTTATACGAACCTCCCAAAAGGCGTTATTTCCGAAGGTATAAATACACAGCCACTCGTAATATAAACGTAGAGTGGGGACGTAGAAATTAAACTTGATCTCTTTAATCTCTTGGAATCATAATTAGCCATAAATGCATGCGTGCATGGATACGTTTTGAAGTCGATGAACCAAATGAGGATGACTACGGCAATTATTAGCCGCAGCACGAACACGACGTTCCCATTAATCATCTTAATTAGTTTCCAGTGCATTCTTCACGTATACATATATAAAATGGCAAAGGAGAAGTGCCTTGACGTGATCCCAATCCTGTTGTTTCCATTCCATATGTAGTCTTCTGTGCTTGATGCAACAATGGCTGCTGCTTCTTCACCATTCTTTGAGATGGAGTTCGAGCATCAACTCCTTCTCCTGGAGGAACAAAAGTTCCCAGACTTCCTGCTCCCAGATCTCCCTCCACCTCCGGGGTCAGTACTCATCTGCAAACTCCACGTTACAGACCTTTCACTGCTGCACTGTGCACTCGTTGTAAGCAACATGCATGTTCATGATTTCATGCGTTTACCTCTTCAATTTGATGCAGCTGTGAGGCGACGGCTTCAAGTGATCTCGTGCCTCTTCCTGATAGCCTGTGCGAGTTCCATAACATCCCAAGTCAGTACTTGTTGCCGGATCCGGTGCCGGAGCATTCAGCATCGTTGGTTCCTTATGATCCTGAGTGCAACCTGCAGTACTACTCGGCCGCGTCACAGTTCGGCCCGGTGTCGTCCCTGGACGACATAGATCTCGATTACTTCTCAAGGACTACGGACAGCAGCCCGCACTGCACCACCGCCACCACCACCACCAACAACAACGAACAGTATCGTGTTGTGAGCAATGATACTGCTGCTGCTGCTGCTGCTTCTGCTTGTGGCTACGGCGGTGTCCATGGTGCAGTCACTTGGGAAAACAAAGGATCAATCATGGTGTCGTCGTCGACGGAGAAGCGATCGGAGAGTTCAAGGTCGAGGCTGAACGGCATTGGCTTCGATGAGATGAAGAACTACTTCTACATGCCGATAACGAAGGCGGCCAGGGAGATGAACGTCGGACTGACGGTGCTCAAGAAGAGGTGCAGAGAGCTCGGCATCTCAAGGTGGCCTCACAGGAAGATGAAGAGCTTGAAGTCTCTTATTCATAACGTTCAGGTAGGTACATATAATGCATTCTTTCAAGATACATAACATTTCTGCGTATATTTTTTTTTAAATGAAACTTTAACGATTAGAAAAGAAATCCGAAGCGTCTTGATACAAGATATCTAGAAGATATCAAAAAATCTGCTGACTCTATTAACCTCACCATAAATGTGCTCTATTACAAAACTTTCAAAATTTTCAACTGCATGCGAACAATCTAAGATGATGTTACGTACTTTCCCAAGGGCAGTTAGTCCGTTTCTTCAGAATAGATACAAGATTGGAGGAGTCGCATTCTACAATCGACTGCATTGCACGATACCACATCGTAACCCCCATGCTTCGACTTCTAAAACATAGTGGAAATTCCATGTTTCTGCAGATTCATGTGTACATGCAGTATCTAACATGTGGTATATGTATTGTAGGAGTTGGGGCAGGGTTCCTCTGAGGAGACGATAAGGAAGGAGCTGGTGAGGTTGGACGAGTACAGGAGGATGATGGAGGACAACCCGGAGATGCAGCTGACAGAGAGAACGAAGAAGCTGAGACAGGCGTGCTTCAAAGCCAACTACAAGAGGAGGAGATTGATTCAAGAGCCTTGCTCCTTTGACATCCACAGGAGATGCTATTCCTATTTTGCCAATTAATCCCATAGCCATGGGATGGATGGCATTAATATTGCACTCAATTCTCTACGTGCATCTTCTTGTTATATATAAATATTATATGTGGCTTTGTGCATGGCTGGTATATGGATTGCTATATTATACAAGGACTTAGTATTTTTCCTTTAATTTCCCCTTTTTTTTATAGAAGAATTTCATCATATCATTATTACCATATCATTAGGTAATAGATGTTTCAATAATCTATTATATATAAGCACACCTGATAGCAGAAGTGTAGTGTGTCTCGGGTTGAGAGACCGAGAGCAAGTAGCCTCGAGTTCGAGTTACGGAGTCATCAACAAATTTGACCAGATGGGACATCATTTATGCTCTCCACATTCGCTTCAGATTAGTCGGATGCTAGCAGCCCTATGACACCGGAGACCCTGTAAGGATATAAAAAAAATATAATCTACTATATATATGTATAAGTATACACACACAAACTTGGAGTTCTATGATGAAGGTTTGCCTTTGATTTTAGGTGTTTCAATCATCTTGATTTAAGGCTTCATTGCTATTTAATTTCACTTAACCAATCAGTATAAAAGTGTAAACTTTGAAACAGTCAAAGATTTGGACAGTTTAATGTATATTATTCCAAGCTTGATGTCTAATGATCAATCCAACACTATTATATTGACTGCATCAAGATTCGAAATTTGTCGCCCTAAGCACCTACAATACATTTCATAAAATGCATATTCGATTTTTTTTCTTAAAAAAAATACTTGTCTTTTTTTTTCAAACAAAAAAAATCAAATACAATTACCTTCGAGAACATTGCAAATCGAACAGTGCACACTTTTAGATACGTTTGGCTGAACATCAGAATGTGAAGTGAACTTAAATAAAGAAAATGATAGAGATTAAGAACATAAAAGTAAAATATGATTATTCTTTTAGTGATATATTCAAGCAATCAAAATGGATGATCCAATTTTACAAATAACATAAATATATAGTTTTAAAATTTATTTTATTGACTTTTATAAAAAAACTCAAAGTGATTTATGTATTATCCGACCCTAAAACAAGAATTTCATAAGATCGAGCCAATTATAAACTTGTCATTTGTTTTTTGTTGAAAGTCCACTCCCTCAAGCCCAATTTTCTTTTTTTTATATATTATCCAATTGAACCTACATGTCTCTAAAATCAAATCGATTCGAACGATTCAATCCTTATTTTTCTTATTTTGATCGATTTCATCCGGTCAAAACATAGATTTTTCTATCGAATCAAGACTGGATTATGCCCCAATCGACGATCGAACCAATCAGTCGGGCCCGGTTCAAACCAATCTATCGGGTCCGATTTAGACAATATATTATTTATGATCCTTCATCTAAATTTTAAATTATATTTTAATCTAATATTTTTAATAGTATTCGATTTGATCATCCAATTTATCCGGTCTAATTGATCGACCTATCCAAGAAGCTTCTGCAGATCGATGTTCAATTCAATTCTGACAACCTTGATTGTAGGCTCATAAGGCCGGCTCATTATATTTTGTGAACATTTCGATTCATTCCCGTACTTTTTTTTTTATTTCAAACATACTCTGTTTACATGCTATGTAATTTTAAAATATTTAGTGATTTTATCTTAATATTATTTTGTTGATAAATTATTTTACAAATAAATATTTGACATTATTTTTTATCGAATAAAAAACCAATACGTGAAAATATCGTAAAATAATTATCTATTATCTTTTGTTTTTTTTATAGTTACAACGCATTTAGAAATATGATCAACTTAATTTTTTTACTTTGAAAATAACTAGCATTCTGAAAAATGTCATACTATAAATTTTAAAGTGTAAAGAAAAACAAAAATTTCAAAGAGGCCCTCATTGTTTTACCATTTATTCTTTTTTATTCTTTTTTATTTTTCAATTTATCTCATTTATAACACTGATCATATTTTCGTTAAAAGATATGATTTACTTATTTCATCGTTCATTATGAAAATTTTGATTAATCAACATAGATAAAGTCAATATATTAAAAAAACAATGTTGTCTTGCATGATAAATTAATGTATACTAAATTACACGTTATAAATAGTTATACTAATTAAAATTCGTAGTTAATATTGATTTTCAAAATTACAAGAAAGAGAAAGATCTTCACATATTAAAATAAAACAATATTAATAAAATATTAATCAAATTTTCTAAATTCACAATAAATACACATTAGTTTTTGAATTTTAATATATTTCATCCTACCAATTAACTAAAAAAAATAGAAAGAAAAATAAAATAAATTCTTGTACCAACAAAAGATTAATCATAAAATAATTTAAACGATGGAGATTGAAAAGAATTTAAAAAAGAGAGTAAAAAAAAAAGAAGGGCAACACAGGAACCCGTTTAAAGCCTTCTCGTCACCCTCCCATCGACAAGTGCACGCTCTCTCTCTCTCTCTCCTCGTAGTGTTCATTTCGTTTCGCCATTTCTGCAAACAGGTATCGCTCGTTCCTTCCTCCCAAATGCATAGGCGCTCTAATTGATCACAGAATGCATAAGCTCTTATCCCGCCGGCGTCCGCACCTGCTTTCGCCGTCCGTTGTACAGAGTCGATGGGTGGCGGCGGTGGGGGCGGCGGCGAGCTTGTTCCCTCTGCCGCCTTTTCCACTCGCCTCCGTCGACGATAATTCTCCAGAAGGGACGGAGATCAAGGAAAGCGGCGGCGGCGGTGGAGCACGCAAGGGGAGCGACACGCTGGGGCGGAGGCTGCTGAGTTTGGTCTACCCGAAGCGCAGCGCTGTAGTGGTTCTGCGCAAGTGGGCGGAGGAGGGGAAGACCGTCCAGAAATATCAGCTTAATCGCGTGGTGCGTGAGCTCCGGAAGAACAAGCGCTACAAGCACGCCCTAGAAGTATGTGCGTCTCCTTCACCACTGCCGTTTGCTTCTTTCTGCAAACCTTTGCTTTCTCTTATTCGATACTCTCATCAGTCCTGCTGCATAAAGTCGGACTGTGCTAGTTGTTCTAGTATTCGAAAGATCAAAGTAGCACCTTTGCTAGTCAGAGTTAGAGTTTTGGTTCACTCTTTGAGATCTCTGTTTCGAACTGAAGCAGTTCTCTAATGGTAGCTTGTGTAGTTGTCTCAGAAATATCAACATTATCAAATGAAGGTGAGAGGAAATTACAACTTCGTTGGAACTTTTATAAGAAAAGACTTTTCCTTAGAGTTAAATTTGAGTGTTTAACGAAAATCAGCATCCCACTTTCCGAAAACAAATAAAAAATATGTGAAGTGGTTTCTTTCATGCATCCATATTGGAATGCAATTTTTTTAGGATCGTGCTTAATGCAGACATCTTAAGATCAGTATTAGCTCCTATCATTATGCGTTGGGGATAAATTATTCTTGTTTTTCCTATTTGCGGAAGAAGTAATACAACAACAACGAAGCCTTATCCCACTAGGTGGGGTCGGCTACATGGATCATACGACGCCATTGCGCTCTATCAGTAACCAAATTTTTAGGTATATTGCAGAAGAAGTAATAATAAGATAAAACTGAACATATCCATGGGTGTTCTTTGGATATTTTACATCATCTCCAAAAAGTTAAACATGGAGCCTAAAAAGTGCCAGTTAGTTTGAGGACATTAACCACCTATTCTTTGATTTTTGAGAGGCTTGTTGATGCAGAAGGATATGTATAAGGATTCGATCAAGACCCAAAGGAGAAAATCCCACGATTTGGCCTATTTTGGCCAAAAACTGGTCAAGCGGACTAAGCCTATAATTAATAAGTACTGGGCCAACTCATGTCTGGTTCCAAAGCAAAAAATAAACTCTAAACATCGCAAATGAAGGCTTCATCCTTAGCCACAATACTTTTTGCAATCCAAAAGCTCCATACCAAGTCCATCACACATGGCGCCATTCAGACATATCAACTCATTCAAACCTGGCAATGAGCATCCCGAGGAAATTTGATTCTGCTCAATTTGAAATTCAGATATGGGGAACTAGTGGAATGAAGATTAATGTCAAACCAAATGCGAAAATCAGGATCAATGTTGGACCGAAAACTTGGGCGACTAGACTAGAAACCTTTGCCTATAAGTAGACACCTCTTCATGACCATGTTAATATTTTTTGCGAGGAATGTGATGTTAATTCTCTCATCATAATAGAAGCATGTTTCTCTCAATTTTGTCTATAAATTTTAATTAGAAGTTCTAAAATCCTTGGAATAGCTCTTGCTTCGAGTAGTATTATAGCTTCAAGTTATTATAATGGACCCATCAGAAAACCTAAAAGTTGAGTCCCACTTGGATCAACTGGTTTCAAAATTATAACTTTAGGATCATGTCAGGACCACTCATGCAGTCGGGGCTGTGGCGGGATGCAGCGGTCGGATGTAAGGTCTAATAATGTTTTTTGGATATCTTTTAGCTATAGGGACCAATTTTCATGCATATGGTTCATAGTGACTGGTGACTGGCATTTTTGTGGGCAATATGATTTCAATTGCATTGCTGTTTTTTTTCATGATGAGAGGTGTTGTTTTGAGAGTATGCTTTTCCATGCTTCTATGGTTAGAGAGTGGATTGTGGCAATGTAATCTCTTGTGATATATCTTGTAAATGGTGATTACATAATGTCTTTATAAATAAATATATTTAGACGATTGTGCACCTCAAGTTTGAAAAATTTATACCAGCTAGGTGAGACATGATGCCAAGTTTCTATTTAAAAGCAACCTTCCACAACATTTTCTTTTTTCCCGACTTAATTAGGTTGTTCCCTGGCAATTCCATTGATTCTTTTTTATGTTCCCATGCATGACAAGTTTAATTAGGTGAGACATGTTCCTTGGCAGTTCCATTCTTACCAATTAGTATGAGCTTGGTAATGTGCATCCAGTACAATCAGATCTTTCTGTCCATATCAGTTAGGGGTATTTTTTCCTGCCTTTTAGTTGTTGGCTTAGATTTATCCAATCAAGATAGAGAGTTGTTAAACTTCACTAATTTTCAACAGCAGCACAACTTTTTTCCAATTTAGTTGCATCTCTTAAGTACATGAGATTGGCATGTTAGATTTAATCTCCCATAAAATCATTCACATGCCTTCTCTCTTGTTTAGCTCTCACAAATTAGTTTCAGAAGTTAAAAGTGAAATCTCGCAATTGACACTGCTAACGTGATTCCTTTGACACCAACTATTCTGACTACTGGTTCTATAGTTTGTGACGACAGGTGATAATCTCACAATTATCAAGATGTATTAACCGTCATGTTTGATATTTCATAATAATGATATCTTTCACTTGTTTTTTTGTCATTCTAAAAAAAAAACATCACTTGTTTTTTGTATATTATTATCAGAAGCTGGATATCTAGTTTTTGTTTCACAGACTTGGCACATATATTTCCTTGCAAATCTGATTTTATTTTTTATGATAATTAATCAAATTGTTCTGGTGCATAACTCATGAGGTAACAGTAAATTTGTAGCGTATTTGGTTTTAATGAGCTTTGTTTAAGACAATTGCATTGGTTCATCCAGATATGTGAATGGATGACAAGTCAACCACATATAAAGCTTCTTCCTGGTGACTTTGCGGTCCACTTGGACCTAATTGCTAAGGTCCGTGGTTTGTCAAGTGCAGAGAAGTTCTTTGAAGATCTTCCTGAGAGGATGAAGATCCAATCTACTTGCACAGCTCTTCTCCATGCTTATACACAGAACAATTCATTGAGCAAAGCTGAGTCCCTAATGGATGAAATGTCAACTCATGATCTAATTAGATGTCCCCTTCCATATAATCATATGTTGACACTGTATATAAAAAATGAGCAGCTGGATAAGGTGCCAAAATTGATGAAGGATTTGAAAAGGAACACATCTCCAGATCAAATCACATATAATTTGTTGTTAAGTGCTTTTGCCAAGAAAACTGATGTAGTTGGTGCAGAGCAAGTCATTCTTCAGATGGAAAAAGATAAGGTAACCCTTGACTGGGTGTCATATAGTGTATTAGCCAACATCTACTTAAAATCAGATTGTCATGACAAAGCCAAAGAAGCCTTGAATGAGATGGAAAAAAGGGTTTTCAGAAAAGATAGGGTTGCATATTGCTCGCTTATCAGTCTTTACGCAAGGTTATTAGACAAAGACAGTGTCTACAGAGTTTGGAACAAAATGAAGGCTACATTTAGAAAGATGTCTGATGTTGAGTACAAGTGTATTCTGTCATCTCTAACGGACTTGAGTGATATTCAAGAAGCTGAAAAGATTTACAAGGAATGGGAATCAGCCTCTGGCACGCGTGACTCGAGAATTCCAAACATACTCCTTGCATTCTACAAAGATAATGATATGATGGTCAAAGCTGAGAGATTTTATGCCCACATGGTCGAAACAGGAGTTAAGCCAAGCTACACTACTTGGGAACTATTAACTTGGGTGAATCTGCGAAATAACAAGGTCGACAAAGCCCTTGATTGCTTCCAGAAAGCTTTATCAACTGTGGAGAAGTGGGAACCTAATGTGGATCTAGCTAGAGAACTATTCTGCAAACTCGAAAAGATGGGAAATGTCGAGGATGCTGAGAGATTTTTGGTTACACTTCGTGATGCAGGGTACGTGACAACTGAGATATATAACGCATTGCTTCGCACCTAC
This sequence comes from Pontederia paniculata, assembly GCA_001647135.1. Classification (NCBI taxonomy): domain Eukaryota; kingdom Viridiplantae; phylum Streptophyta; class Magnoliopsida; order Commelinales; family Pontederiaceae; genus Pontederia; species Pontederia paniculata. The sequence continues at coordinate 8,649 of LTAE01004982.1, read as the reverse complement.
GCCAATGCATGTCAAATGCCACTGATAATTGCTGAACGCATGAAAAAGGATAATGTCCTGATGAATGAAGAAACTGGACGCTTGCTGCAGTTGACCAGAAAATTTTGTGTAGCTGAAGTTTCAACATTAATTTCTTAGACAAGAGTTTAACATTCAAAAAAAGAGATAACGAAGTCCCTTCAGAATATGACTGAGATGCCCATCTTCTACCAATGGAACCTGGTTATTAAGAAATCTTGACCATCCATTGTAGAAATTTTGTGATGTACATTTTGTCATCAGTATTTATGAACTTGTGATGGAATTGTAACACGACACCTGATGTAATTTGTTGAATCATCAATGATAGTAATGTGAAGAAAAGATTTGTGTGACAATTTTTTCCCTTATTAATCTGTCATAAAACTTGGGAGGCATATGTGGTTCTTGCACAAATAAATGCAGTTCTAATATGAAGGAATCTCCTACGAACCTCGTTCAGATCCTCAATAGGAAAACTCAAGCGCCATGAAAATTATGGAGTATCGTCGAAGATATAATGCATCTTGCGACATTTTTTGATAGCTTCTCTTGCATTCACCGCTTCCGGGAAGCTAATAGGGCAGCCGACCACCTCGCAAATCTTGATCGATCTGTAGAAACAAACTGTTTTTGGAGAGAGTGTCCCCCTCGAGGCCTCTATGATATTTTGTACTCTGACGCATGTGGTCTCACATTTCCTAGATAAATGAAACTTCCTTTAAAAAAAAAATATATGAAGGAATCTCTTCCAGCTATTGTAAGGTCAATTTTTTGAATTCATTTTATATAGCCAAACAAGTTCAGCAGTTATTTTATTTTTTGCTCCACAGCTTTTATAACCTGGAACTGAGAATGTGCTCATCTTTCCGGTATAAAATACGTGTTCAAGCCACATTGCATGATAAAATGAACCAAACACTTGTTACATAATATTCTATTAACTTTATAGAATTTACAAAAACATATTTAAAAATAGAGTTATTTAATTTGTTTGTATGCAAAGCGATGATTTTAATAATGAATATTTTATTTTAAAAAATATTTTCATCTCCTTCGAGCTTCTAAGTTGTCTGGCTCGTCTATTCCCTTACTCTCACTCCCATCACTTCTGTTCTCTTATAATCTTATTTGGATGATATATAATTTATGCATTACTTTCCATTTTCCAACCTTATAATATATATATATATATATATATATATAATATTAAATTATCAATAAATAAGAACCATTAAGTTATGGTCCAAATATATGTATTATGCAAGTGAGTTCTTTTTTTACATTTTGTGTTTAAATTTGCACCCATTTAAGGATAGTTAAAGATCCAAAAGGAGGAACTATAGGCCACAAAATGGCCAATTTTGTGTCTTAAATATGATAGTCAGTGCCGGTGCAAGGGACTAGCCACAAAAACAAAAACTTTAGACCTTCCAAAAGTTAAGGCTACTTAATTATCTGATAATATTAATAGTATCAAATCATTTATAATTAACGTATGATAAATATTTTTGCTATTTGTTTCTATATTAATTTTATTCTCTTATATTTGATTACTTATGCATCTAAATAGTAATGAATTCGAAACAACTAAAATATCTTATAATGATAATTTTTGAAAAAAAAATCATGTTATCTATCAAAATCTTATTATTAATTTCCTCAATATCTCTACTATCTGCAAAAAAATACAAATATTATTTCATTTTAAGCCTCTGAATCTCTTGAGATGGTCCTGGTATTAGTACTTTATATTAAATAAGAATTCTTAATGCTAATTCTAACACTATATAATTAATTTAAAAATAATTTAAATTTTAAAATTGATTATTAATCATTAATTGATGAATTTTAGGGGCCTACTTAGTAATTTTGTTATATGTATTCCTTGAAAATGATATAAATGATCGAATTTGATTTCAACCCCCTGCCATAGAATTTTGAAATTTAATTTTAATTTAATTCCTTTGGATGCTTCGGCTTCTATTGTCAATTCCCTTTAATTTTTTAGACAAATTTACCTTTTATCTCTTCACATTCCAAAATTTTGTATTGTGTGCTTTTTGTTCCTCTCAGTGTCAATTTTCTCTTATCCTTTTTATGTATTCAAGCTATTTTTCTTCCTTTTGTTTTGCATCCATCTTTTTTTTCATCTCATTTTTCACATTTGCCCTAGGTGTTGTAAGTTTTGTTTCATTTATTTTATTTTGCCTCTTTCTCTCTCCATTTTTTTTCTCTTCTCCCTCCCAAATTTCATTTCACTATTTATGCTTGGAGCCTTTTTTTCTTTTTTTTTTTCCTTTCCTTCTATTTCTTCTTTCATTTCCTTTTTTTCTTGAGTTGTCATCTTCTTCCAATCATAAGTAAAACATTGACGATGTTTCAAGTCCTTGGGTTTTATTATCAATTGTCTAATTGTTCCAAAATTTTTAAAAGTATTTTCTAACTTCTCAAATTCTACAGCATGGATTAAATAATATTTTTGCATTAGATAGTTTATGACAAACATTAAAATGATATTGTTGAATAAATTTAGAGCTTTAATTTCTAATAAGAATCTAAAAAAAATATTTTTAAATTGAGAAGAAGGAAAAAATGTAAAAAAATGGAAATGCCACACGATAGCACAAACTTGTAAACAAAAAAAATAAATGGAAAAAATAAAGATTAAAGGCATACCGTGCAAAAAAATTTTGAAAAAAGTAACAAATAGTAAAAATGAAAGAAACAGTAGAGATAATAATAAAAATGAAAAAAAAACAGTAGAGATAATAATAAAAATGAAAAGAAAAAACAGAAGAGATAATAACAAAGTTACTGTACAAAAAGTGACGGAGGGCAAAATCGTCCAAACAATTACAGTGTGGAGCACCCTTTTAATTAGTAATTACTACGACTTCGTCACCTTCCATCGACAACTACGCGCTCGTCTCTCTCTCCCTCTCCCCCTTCGTAGTGTTCATCTCACTTCGCCATTTCCGCAAACAGGTATCGCTCGTTCCTTCTTCCCCTTCCCATTTCGATGGAACCCTTAGGGTTTATGCACTGTCGATTTCAATTCTTACTTGATTAATTGTTATTTGATGGTTTTTCGTGGTTGTAATGGATCTCTCTCTCTTTCTCTCTCTTCCAGTTGCTTAATTTTTGGGCGAGAGAAGGGAAGGAGGAGGGGGCGGGAGAGAGAGAGAGAGTGAGTGAGGCGCTTCGAGGTGCTGTGCTGTGCTGGTGGTTCGGAGGGGATGATGGAAGCGCCGGTGGTTAACCTCCGGCGCCCCCTTGTCTATTGCATTCGGGACTTTCCCCCAGGATGCGGCCCTGGCGCCACGGTTGCCGCCCAAAGGAAGCCTGAGGAGAAGCCACCGTGTCCGGCGCTCCCTCTTCCTCCTCCATCTCCTGCGGCTGGAATAGGACAGCCCGTTGATTCCGGCGAGGAAAAACCTATGGCTGTTGATGTTGCCGGGGTGTCTCCTTGTCCGGCGCCTGTCCAATCTCTCCCTTCTGCTGATGCTGCAGCAGCTGCTGATGAAGTCTGTCAAGCCGCTAACTCTGGTGATGGAAAGCCTATGGCTGACGGCGATATTGATGTGTTTGATTCTACAGGGATTGCTATGCCGACAGTGCAGGTAGAGGACGCCCCTGTGGTTCTGGCAGCAGAGGTGAATGAGAAAACATCAGGGATTCTGGCGCCCGAGATGTCAATGGGACCTGTGAAGGTTACAGGGAAGGATGCGACAGAATCTGCTGGCACGTTAGAGTGTTCTAGACCATCACTAGTGGAAGTTAAAGAAGATAATGAATCCCAGGGAATTACAGGTTCTTGTGAGGAAGCTGCTAAATTGAAGTCATTGGAACTGTTGGAGAATATTTCAGGGAAGGATGAAAAAAGTGCAGGGACTGTGGAACCGACGGAATCAATGAGCATGAAGGAGGCAGATGGAATTAGGAAACGGGTGTGCTATTCAAAGTTGTATCCTCCTCCGAGGAGGAGAAATATCTCAGCTGTTCGGGATTACCCAATTGGTTGTGGATGGAATGCTGCTCCGATGAGCCGTGAGGAGAGCTTTAAACTTGTTGAAGAGGCCTCCATGAACAAAGGTATACGTCTGCCAATGGAAAAGAATCCTTCTCCACCAGAGAACTTGAATGAAACCAAAGTCCCTGCCAATTTGGTCATTGAGGAAATGGGGTTAAAGCTTGTTGCCGATGCTACATTGTCCAAGAATCAATATTCCAAAGGAGAAAAGAAGACTGTGATGCATGATGAAGCATCTGTGCAGGCCTTGGATAGTGCAGAAATGCCATCTGATGCGGTTAAGGGAACAGGTGACTTAAAAGTTCCTTCAGAGATCTCCATTTCCAAGAATGGTCTCCAACAAGAAATGGTTACTATTGTGAATGAGCAACTAACGTCAGGAAAACCCTTGGACAAGGTGCCTTCCAAGGAAAGGGAGAGGCAAATGGAACTGAGAAAGAACAAACAAATCCAGGTGATAGAAGTAATTCCCGGCGGCTGTGAAGATCAAAACATGGTTCCTCCTTCTTTGTCCAAGAACAAAAGTTTTGAAACAGAAAAGAAGCATACATTAAAGCAAGTGCAAGAGAATGAAAGGTGTGGCAAAACATTTCTTGGGAGCAAGCTGATGCAAGATGGTACACAAAGAAAAGATGGTAACCTTGCAGCGATTGGCAGGAAGAAAATGCTTTCTGGTCAAGTTCCTGAAAAAAAGCTGGATGTATCTGTTGTACACCAAGCTATCAAGGTTGTTATTAAAGAAGCACAAAGCAGCAAGTCACCTAGCCCTGTTGCAGGATCTCATTCTAGAGGAGATGCAATAGATAAGGAACGGAAGATTCCTCCCAGTTCAACATCACAAAAGTTGCAGAAGTCAAGGGATGAAGATACTAAGCTAATCAAGAGAAAAATTTCTGATAAAGTAAAGGATGAAAGATGGCAAACAAATAACTTAAAGATTAGCAATGAGGATTCAAAGGTTTTTGGAAATAGGGTCATTGTGCAAGCTTTAATGGCTGCTCCAAACTCTCCGTGGATGCACGGCCGGAAATCGGGTGCTAGTGGTTCTTGTTCAGCTGTAGGAAAGACCAAAGTTAAGAGAGACAAACCCTCACCTTCTGAGGAGCTTGCATTATGTGTGTTTGAGGAGAAGGAGGATCATTTACATGAACATGGAGAAAATGAAAGGGATGAAACCACCCTTGTATTGCATGAAGAGTCAAACAAGCGGAGCTTTGGGATCAATCAAACTATGTCTTCTGGTTCAACTTCTCGAAAGGCCAAAGTTAAGAGGGACAGAAAAACATTTTCTAAGCAGCCTGTATTGATCGAGTTGGAGCACAAGGAAGATTCTTTTCCCAAACATGGAGAAAATGGAAGCGATGAAAATGCCCTTGTGCTATATGAAGGATCAAATGACGGGAGTGTGAATATCAATCCAATTGTACCTTCTGGTTCAACTGCACGAAAGGTCAAGGCTATTAAGAGGGGCAGGGCACCACTTCGTAAACAGCTTGCGTTGACTGAGTTCGAGGGCATGGAAGATTCTTTAGCCAAACATGAAGAAAATGAAAGTGACCAAGGAGCCTTTACCTTATTTGAAGGGTCAAAAGAGTGGAGTGTGAATATCACTCCAATTGTTCCTTCTTACAGTTGCAGTGACAGAGAAGATGTTGCTGCTCGCCAAAAAGTTAGAAATAGCCTTAGGCTGTTTCAGGCAGTCTGCAGAAAGGTTTTGCACTGCCAAGAATCACAGAAAAATAACTCAGAAAAGATAAAGAGGACTGACCTGACAGCTTATAATATTCTGAAAAGTAAAGGTCAGTGGCCAACCACTGGTGAGCCAATTTTTGGCGATGTGCCAGGAGTTGAAGTAGGGGATGAATTCCAGTTCAGGGTGGAGCTCGCTATGGTTGGTCTTCACCGACCATTTCAAGGTGGAATTGATTTTGCAAAGAAAGGTGATATATACGTTGCATTAAGTGTTGTTGCATCTGGAGGTTACCCTGACGACATGGACAGTTCAGACGTTTTGATATATTCTGGTTCAGGAGGGAACCCTGGAGGCACAAACAAGAACAAGATACCAGAAGATCAGAAGCTTCAGCGTGGGAATCTGGCACTTAAAAACAGCATTGACACAAAGACACCTGTAAGAGTGATCCACGGGTTTAAGGAGGGCAAACCGAGCAGTTCACATGACAGCAAGATCAAGCTCGTATCTACCTTTACCTATGCTGGTCTCTATCTTGTCGAAGAGTACTGGCAGGAGAAAGGGTCTCATGGTTTTAAAGTTTTTAAATTCAAGTTAAGAAAAATTCCAGGGCAACCAGAACTTGCCCTTCAAATAGTTAAGAGGACAAAGAAGTTAAAAGTTCGTGAAGGTTTATGCATCAAGGATATATCAGGGGGAAAGGAGCGCATAGCCATTTGTGTAATTAATACAATTGATGATGATCGTCCCATGCCCTTTAATTACATTACAAAGATCAAATACCCTTCATGGTACATCAATACTCCTCCAAAAGGTTGTGACTGTATGGATGGTTGTTCTGACTCTACAAAATGTGCCTGTGCTAGGAAAAATGGAGGTGAGATCCCGTACAATTTTAATGGTGCTATTGTGCAGGCTAAGAAACTGGTGTTCGAGTGTGGTCCTTCTTGTAACTGCCCTTTGTCATGCCATAATCGGGTCACCCAGCAAGGTATTAAGATACCTCTTGAGATTTTCAAGACCGAGAGAAGGGGCTGGGGAGTGAGATCATTGTATTCTATACCATCAGGAAGTTTCATATGTGAGTACATTGGGGAGCTTCTTCAGGATGAAGAAGCTGAGAGAAGGAGCAATGATGAGTACCTTTTTGACATTGGTCACAACTATGATGATTCTTCTCTTTGGAAGGACCTCCCTGATCATATTCTAGATCCACAGGTTAGCTCCTCTCCTGTGACTACTGTGGACAGCGGTTACACTATTGATGCAGCTGAGCAGGGGAATGTTGGTAGGTTTATTAATCACAGCTGTTCACCTAACCTTTATGCACAGGATGTTCTCTATGATCATGATGACAGACGAATGCCGCATGTTATGTTATTTGCTGCTGACAACATTCCTCCATTACAGGAGTTGACTTACCACTACAACTATAAAATAGATGGTTTTCATGATTCAGAGGGCAACATAAAGAAGAAAGACTGTTATTGTGGTTCTGCTGAATGTTGTGGCAGGCTCTATTAAGTTGAACTGCTCAACTTTTTATACTGTTAAATGGAAATAGTATCTGTTGTCACCTGTATCTTCATGTCTTAAGAGTATCACTTAAAAAGCTTTTTTTTGGGGAATGTATATCATTTTAAAACTTTTTTAAGGTTTTTGTTCTTTAGGAATATCAATTAAGACTTGAATTACAGATACCTGTGGGTATAACAATATTGTCTGGTCAATCCACAATACCAGCCGATGTTGTGTGCAGAAAAAAAAATGATGGTGCCTATTATATATAGATGATGATACTCTGAGTTGGGCCCTTTGTCATAACTTGAAACTAGATGCTGAGTAAAGATCATAGGCATGAAAGTTCTTTGCCTCTTTTTTCTTTTCAATTTTATCTATATGCATATGGTTTGCACTGCACATTATGTATCGCAGGATAGCGTGCCACATATTTGACATCGACATAAAACCTCGAGTCGCTTGTATTAAAAATTAATTTAAATTTTTAAATATAAAGACCAAAGTTCGGCCCATACGTAAGAGAGAGTATTAAGAATATAAATATAAAGATGTTGTTCTCCTTATAGATTTAAATTTTTAAGATTGTTGGTAGCACATCTAATTTAACAGTTTATAATGTCTTTTGATTCAACGTAGCCTCTCCACGGATAATTCTGAATTATTCACAAGTAAGTCATCTGTAGAGGATGTCATACATTTACTTTTCTACTGTGAGATTGCTCAACAAGTTTAGGCAGCAGCAGTTGGAGATCATTCAGGTTTTGCGGGTTGTAGCTGGACACACTAGAAAGAAGACGAGGTGAACCTTTTGTGATTGTTTGGGCAATCTGATCTCAAAGGAATGAATATATATTTCAGCCGTTGCTATGTATATGTTGAAAGTATCATCTTCTTATTGTGGGTGGAGAAGTTCAATAGACCCAACGTAAGCTATCTTTATAGTGAAATGCAATAAGGCACTCTTGTGTATAATCATTTACTCATAATACGTTCTCTGATAACTAGTTTGTATATAGAGAAAAAGATTGCTGAGAGTTGTTTTATGGATCAATAAGAGAGTACTTGAGTTCTCCCAATAAATGAAAAGTGTATCATGCCTGAATTTAGTCGGAGTTCGTGGTGGCAGAGGAACCGAATCAGAAAAATGAGAAATTCTAATTGTAAGATACTTAATGCAAAAACTTTATTTTGCCTTTATCATTTTATGAGTCTCTTCTTTTTTTTGCGCATGGCATCGTCATTGCTTTTGACTGCATTCACTAGTTCGAAACTTAATTTGAAAGTCATATTTCGACTCGGACATTTTCAGAATGTCCCTAATAACCAACGAATGACAAGTGATTCAGGCTGTGACACGAAACTATCTATACCTAATATATATATA
>LTAE01004981.1:9683-24058 GCA_001647135.1 Pontederia paniculata | reverse complement strand
AATTCCTAATCTAAGATGCTTTAACGATGCAAAACTTAAACTGTTGACCGCTTAAACAAGCCCAATCAACAGGCCACACAATCCAGAATCTCTCGCGAGTAATCGGATTGTGACACGAATTGCTAGGACTTAATTTTCAAAGATCAATCCCTCCTAATGCTCAGACCAATGAAATCAATTACACTAAATAGTCAATAATCAAACTTCATGATCATCATAGAGAAAAGAAAGCATTAAAAACAACAATTGTATTCTAAAAGAAACAAATCAATAAACAATCCAAAATAGGGTTAAGAAAGTCCCTAACAAAGATAACATGACAATAGTTCTTCCAAAATAAATAAGAAATCAAACTATAGATCCCTGCAGAAGATCTTCAACTCTTTGCTCTTCTTTGCCTCCAAAAAGATCTGATTTTTTCTCCAGGCACATGGATAGATCTCTGGCTTCTTCTCTTCAATTTCGTCTCTCTATCATCTCTGTATAATAATCTGAATATCTCTCTTCTGTATATGTTATATGTAATAAGATCTTTCTCCTTCTGGTTTTGCACGTGTATTTATAGCCCCCAAGGTGTTACTTAAGAATCTGTAGTGATCTCTCTATCTCGATCAATGGTTGTGATTAAATCCTTTTAAAACATCTTCTAAATCTTCAAAAACATCTCTCCATCCAATCTCTAGAGTCCTGGATCAAATGGAAGTCTTCTCGATCGTCAAATCTTAATCAGATCCGCGAAAATATCAATATGCGACACACTCACGGCCCGTTACAGAATGTAACGGCCCGTAATTACCTGATTTTTCCTCTGGTCTTCGTCTTCACGGCCCGTGATGGAAAGTAACGGCCCATAAATCGTGCACAGGCGGTTCTCCTGAATTTTTCCAACTTACGGCCCGTTATAGGTTATTACAGCTCGTAACTCGTGCTCTGGCTGGATGTTCTGAGGCGGCTTCTTCTAGTTACGGCCCGTAACGTCTCGCTGTAGCTTCGGCAATCGTCGTGATATGGTCTTACGTCTCGTTATATGCTTCATAACGACCCATAACTATCCATGACGTCCTGTGATGCGTTGAATCGAAGTTGCATTGCTTTCGGCCAAGGTCGTGATAGAATGTTGCGGTCGTCACCTTCTTCGTTACGGCCCGTTATACTCCATAACGGCCCGTGACGTCTGAGTTGAACTTTCAATGCCCTGGATAAGGCGTGTAATGGCTCGTGATGGCTGCTTTTGTTGCTTTTATACCTTCATCACGGCCCGTAATGAACTGTCACGACCCGTGATGGGCACTGGAAATTGAATTCATCTTCGTAACTGCGTGCTTTTATGAATTGCTTCCAGCCTTTAGCCTTTTTAGTTGATTTTCTGCAAAATAGTCACCAACAAGAGTAGAATCATGACTTGAAATAATTTGAACAAATATATGCTAAAATAGATGCATCCGATGCCAAAATGACTCAAAATTATGCCTAATCCAGACCCTAAAATATGTTGTAAAATGCATGCATCAACTGTGTTGCATCCGAACCAGCGGCCTCAACATCAACGCGTTCGTTGGCCTTGGCGTGAGAAATATTCGGTGAGCGAGTGACCACAATTGGTCAATTATATAATAATCTCCCACTTGATCAATGTGGTCAGTATGTCAGCATTCTCTTTATCCGTGAGTAGTCTAACTGGAGATTATATCTTAAAGTTTCCTTATATGTGAACACTTCACTTTAACTCAGTTACTTTTTAATCCCATCAAGCTCACATGCTTGATGAAATTACTAGCTGCAATTCCCTTCGTGAGAAAATCAGCTAACATGTCACTCGTCGGCATGTATATTACTGTCACTTCCTTCTTATCAACTATATATGAATATAATGATATTCAATCTCATTGTGTTTTCCTTTTGAACTATTGGCTCCACTGTATATCAAGCTTATCGCAGCTTAATTATCACAATACATTGGTAAATGGTCCTCTGACAAGATCAAGCCCTAGTTTTAAAAGGAAACGCTTGAGCCATACACCATGGGTGACTACTATACTACAAGCAACATACTCAACCTCCTATGTGTGTCTAGCCACACATCCCTATTTCTTGCTACCCTAAGAAATGGCTACACCACCCAAAAGAAACAAGTGACCTGATGCAGATTTGTGGTCGTCTACATCACCGCCGAAGTCTGCATCCCAATACCCTATTACCTCGAGTGTATCAACTTGGTATGTCAATCTCAATTGTATCGTACTCTTCAGATATCGCAGTATCCTCTTAATGGCTTCCTAGTGATCCTTTTCAGGATTACTTTGAAATCTGCTAACCAAGCTTACCGTGTAAGTTAAATCGGGCCTCGTACAGAGCATCACATACATTAGGATGCACATTGCTTCTGCATAAGGCTCCCCTAAAGGTTCTTGCCCCGCATTAGGGCACTGACTTTTACTCAGTCTCTTCCCAACCACTAGCAATGTCGGCGCGGGACTGTGATTTTGCATCCGTAACCTCCTTAGTACTTTATTAATGTATTGTTCCTGACTTAAACTCAAGCTTATTGAGTTTTTGTCACGACTGATTTGAATGCCCAGTACATATGAGGCCTCACCCATGTCTGTCATTTCAAATCGTTTGCTTAATTTATCTTTGATTTCATTGAACATATCTACGTCATTACCGGCAAGCAGTATGTCATCTACATATAGTGACAATATCATAAAATTGCTCCCACTCTTCTTGATGTAGACACAATAATCCAATTTGTTCATCCTGAAACCAAATTGGACTACGTCTCGTAGAATTTCAAATACCATTGTCTAGACGATTGCTTCAAGTCATATAATGATTTTCGGAGTTTATATACTTTATCCTCATGAGCTTTCATCTGAAACCCTTCAGGTTGTCGCATATATACGTCTTCAGACACGTCTCCATTCAGGAACGTTGTCTTGGCATCCATTTGGAACAACTCTAAATCCATATATGCTACTATGGCTAGGATCTTTCTAATCAACGCAAACTTAGCAACTTGAGAATAAATCTCTTGAAAATCAATCCCAACTTCTTGAGTATAACTCGTGGCCAACAATCTTGCTTTGTGCCTGTCAAAAGAACCGTTAGCATGGTACTTTCTCTTGAATACCCATTTGCACCCAATAGATTGGCCTCCTTTTCGGCAAATCACATAATGCCCACACTTTGTTGTTATGAATCGAGTCCAATTCAGCTTTCATGGCGGCCGCTAATGACTCCGATTCACTAGAAGTCATCGCTTCTTTGTAGGTGATAGGATATGTACTATCCTCTATCTGAATGTTAACGGAGTTTCATGATACCTCGCACTCATATAAAACATAATCATCCAAATGTGCGGGTGTTGATCGTGGCCGCTTGGTGCCGATTATACTTGTGGAAGTACTCGGTTCCACTACATCCAAGGGTATCTCATTAGGAGGTGAAGCAGCAACTCTGACTGCTGGATAGTACAGTGGATCACATGAGTTGTCTTCATCGTCTCCTAAAATTATGAGGGGATCATCGTCCTCCCTGACCTACTCCTTTTCATTCTCAAGAAGAGTAGCATTACGACTCTTTATGAGGCCTTTTTCCTGATGGAAATATATGTACCCTTTGGACTGTTCATTATATCCAATAAACCTGCACATTACCGTCCTCAAGTCTAGCTTGTCCCTAAGCTGACTAGGAATCAACACGTGCATTTTACATCCCCATTTTTGAAGATGGTCCATCTCGGGCTTCTTGCCATTCCACACACATATGGCGTCGATTCTACGGACTTAGTGGGAATTCTATTTTGTATGTAACTCGCGGTCATCAAAGCCTCACCCCAAAAGCGCTTTGGCATACCCGAGTGGGACAACATACATCTCACTATATTCATCAGAGTCTTATTCTATCTCTCATCCACACCAATTTGTTGTGACGTATATGGCATCATAGTCTGCTTATGTATACCCTCTAAAATGCAGTAATTATCAAGTTCCCGGGAGGTATACTCTCCTCTGTCTGTCCTCAGGCACCTGATAGGTCTTCCTAACCTTTTTTTCAACTTGTGCCTTGTACCTCTTGAAAGTCTCGAAAGCTTCCGACTTTTTCTCTAAGAGGTCTACATAGCAAAATCTAAAGTAGTCGTCTATATGTAATAAAATATTCTTTCCCCTTATAAGTATGAACACTCAATGGTCCACAAATATCTGAATGAATTAGTTCCAACAACTTAGTTGACCTTGTCCCCACGCCAAAAGGGGTCATTGTCATTTTACCGGCCAAGCAATGCTCACATGACATTATCCTTGCACCAATGATGTTGGACACTAAATTCATTTTCTTTATTTATTCTATTTTTTGAATTTCCTGGATGTCCTAACCTCTCATGCCAGAGATCATAGTCAGACATATAACATAGAAAATACTGGGAAGAGTCGTTTATTTCATTAGACTTAACAACGTTCATGCAGAACAAGTCAAGACCGGTTACATACTTTTCCAGTTGCAAACACCTTGTTCTTGCCTATAGTGACCCGACAATTATAGCACCTAACTTCAAAATCCTTTTGCAAAAGGACAGGAACAAAGATCAAACTGTGCCTTAATCCTGACGCGTACAACACATTCTTGAGTACTACAAAGCTATCTCCTATGTCTAGCTTATACTCAGCAATCCCTTCTACATCGAGATATGTTTTGTTGTGCATGTAGATCCTCTGGTCCACTTTTGCAATTTCCTTGAAGTCAATAAGGTCTTCCTAGGTCTTGGCAACGTGGCAGGTCGCTCCATAGTCGATCCACCAACCTGCAATGTCCGTCGTTGTTGCATTACACTCCATCACCATGGCATATAAGGACTTTCTGGTGTCTATGGTCTCCCTTATTTGTCCGACAGACGAGCCATTGTTGCCATCTTGCTTTTGCTTGTTGGGACAATGCTCTTGAAAATAACCAAACTTTCCACAAGTAAAATAAGCTCCTCTTGGCACCTTACGCCCTGCCTTAAGTTTGAACTTCTTTTTTGGGGGCTAAAGGTTGGCCTGGCTTGCTTGCGCCGATGGTGCATAGCATGGGCCTATTCCTCCACCCTTTGAGCAGCCTCCTATGCTTCGAAGATGTTAATCTTTTTTTTTCCTTTGGCCATGTCCTACTCGATGGCCAAGATGGATGGCAGTTCAACAACCTTCTTAATTGACTCATTGACACGCACAACTGTGGCTGTCATGTTAAAGGCAGGCAAGAGACTATTGAGCACAGAAGTAATTTGCAACGGCTCTCGCAGTGCACATCCTGCAGCTTCTAAGTCCTTAGTCATTACAATCATATTGTTAACATGATCAGACACATTTTCGTCCGGCCTCATTTTATATGTAGTGTACTTATGCAACAACAATTGGACATTCATGTCCCTCTTGGACGCACATTTATCTTTGACAATTGTCCAAAGCTCATAAGCATTTCTATAGGTGTAACGCCCCCAAAATCACATCTTGCCACCTGGCAAAATCATGACTTTAAGGACGCTACCGTCATACATCTTTGACTTTCCTTTGACCAATCCACTGGTCAACACTATAAATATATCGTTGCGGAAGCCAATACTTAATTGATATAACCAGGACCTATGTTATGTGCAAGTCATCCATCACGAATCCCATCATGCTACCGTTGCGCAATCATCATCTATTTATACCTATTTGCCTGCAGGATCAAAATGTAGGAAAGACAATCCTCCCATAAGCTATGAAGCCCAATATGCAAAGGATAATAATTCAATAGGGTAAAGCATATATGAAGAAGTAAAAAGAACATCTTCCATACAGTCATCTTTATAAATATTAGCCTTGCCTTCAATTACTTTATCTTTTCCTTTACTTTGCTTTACCTCTTCCTTTCAATGACATAAGTTCATCAGTATCAATCTCTTTTCATTTTGAAGACAATAATAATGTTAGGCATCAATAATTATCAGTTCTTTCATCATTTCCTTTCGGTCCTTCTTGTCAGTAACTATGATAGGAACATCAGTTACACCAACTCATGGTGTACATGACATCAGTATATTTAGACCCAGTTCATTATACTTCTTTTCGTTCATCTTTGTATCATCTTTTAGTTCAGTCAGTAATGAGAAGTTATTAGTTCATGAAGATTCCAACAATCCGGCGCCAGGATGGCTAGCTAGGTCATGGGGTCAACCCTAAACCCATTAAGTAATTAGGAGGGCATAAGACCCTAACAGGAGGGCACAAGACCCTAATAGGAGAGGATGAACCCCTAAACAGGAGGGACAAGTCCCTAAACAGGAGGGTACGACACCCTAAATAGGAGGGAATAAATCGCTAGTGCGTCAGGGCCTTCCTCTTCATGAAATTCATTTCAATCACAATCAATTACATATTTTATCTTGCAATTACCTATAATGCTAAGTTCACGTGAGCAGAATACTAGTCCTACCTCAGTCAAGTTCAAACAATCAATCGAACATTACATCAATCATCCCAGGACACGACCCGCATCAAGTGTGACACGGCCCGTGTTGTGTACCGGGTCAGGTGGTGTTCAGGCGAACACGATTGTCTTATACCTATAGGGTGTTTTACAATGAGAGCACAGACCGTGTTCAACGTAACATGGATCATTTTGCTATTAGGGTTTAGTTTGTCGTTTTCGTTAGGATGAACACGGATGGTGTCCATGGTGACCCAGTCTGTTTTCTTTTATCATTATTTTTCTTTATTATACATATATGAAATACCCTAAGGTCGATCTTCTAGTTACATACTATGATTTTCCGTCGATCAGTCCTTCCTCCGCCGGACGTGAAGGATGAAGCATGACGCGGTCCGTGTCCTCCTCGGACACGGTCCATTTCCTATGTCTTCATGGTGCTCCGACGCTTGGTTGAAACGCGGTCAGTTAGCACGATCCATCTTCTTCCTTTTCCTTGACAACACGGCCCGCGTCTCCTATTGACACGGTCCGTGTTGGCGTTTTCTCCTTCCAGCGCCTCCGAGGAAAGGGAGAGAGAGAGAGAGAGAGAGAGAGAGAGAGAGAGAGAGAGAGAGAGAGAGAACTTTTGATGCTTTGAGTTTGAGAGAGAAAATAATGAGGTGAGAGGAGGGGTTGGGTCCTATTTATAGGGAAGGAAATTCATCCCTAGATGGAGTTTGAATGCAAATAAAATTCTAACTTTGTATGTAATATAATTCTATAAGATAATCTTTCATGTGATTAAGATTACTTTAAAAATAATCAACATAGGATTAGGAATATTTAATTGATAAGAAAATATAATAATTTGACTTTAATTCAAACTATTTTTCTAATTTTAACCGACTATATATTTTCTTATCTGATCATATCTCTCTTTATTTTACTTTTATTTATTTTAAAAATATGAGGTGTTACAATAGGTTTGAAAGACCCTAATCAGGTTGTCCTCCATATACATCAATATGAAGGTCCTACGTTTTTCATCACCAGCTTTCCTCTGCTCCATAACTGCCGCATGAGCCATCTTCTACTCCTCAGAAGCTCCTTCTACAAGTGCTGATGGAGCTGCATTTATAAAATTTTGGAGATAGTCGTGAACTAAGCCGTACCGAATACTACGACTCTAAGTGTCGTAGTTGGCGTTGTTAAAATGATCCAATTTGACTAATTCTGCGACCGTCAATTTTTATATTTTTTAAAGAAATAAATTAAACTTACAATCCAAAAAAACAAAAAAAAGTTAACAAAAAAATTATATGTACTAGAAATTTGTCTACAAAAATTTAACAAAAAAAATTGCAAAAATTAATTTTAATAGAAGACAATAAATTAATTATCGTCTAAAAAGAACTTTAACAAAAATACAAAGTTAATTTTCATCAAAAAAAATTTAAACAGAAAATGAAAATTAATTTTCTTCTAATATATTATTTTAAGAGAAATTAATTAATTTTTGTCAGGAATTAGTTTTAAAAAAATTATAAAAAATAATTTTCGTTAACAAAATAATTTTAAATATACAAAAAAATTGTTTTCAAAAATTAATTTTTATCCAAAAATGATATTAACAGAAAAATGAAGGAAATAGTTTTTAAGAAATTAATATCGTAAAAAAAATGTAAGATCTAAAGCGTTAACGTCACTTCGAAAAGTATATCCGAATAAATTTTCGGCCTAAAAAGAAAATTTAAATGTCTTGGTAACAATAAATAATCTTCACATAAAAGTTTTGAATAAATATGTCGGTAATTAATCCAAGCATAAACACCGAACAGTTTAAATAATTTCCAAGTATTATATATTATCAGAAAACAAAAAATTTTGATAACAATAAATATAATATTAACTACCAAAATATTTAAGTAGTCTTATACCAGAATAATCACCAAAGATGAAATTACGCAAAAAGAAAAAAAAATTGTCTTCAAGGATAAAATATTAAATAACAACAATAACTATATCCTTAATTATGTTGCAACAATATGTTTTAAATAATTAATATTTTTTATTCAAAAAATTTCCGAAACTTTAATAGTTAAAAAAACTATGTGAAAATAATCAAAGATTGAAAACGGTAAAAATAATAGTTCCTAGTGCACTTAATGTGTTAAAATAAATTAACCATCAACGTTTTATCCAAAAGTGAAAGTATCAAACAGTAATCTAAACAATTACATGAATTAATCACAGGCAATAAAGCAATAATAATGATTAATAAATTTTGCAATAATTTGAAAACAGACGATATAAATGATAAAACAACAGGAAAAAAATCTGTTGGGCTTCCTTAAACAAAAATGGGCCAGGAACAATTTCAAACAAGTATTGTTTATGGGACAGGATTAAAACATCATTATTAGTTTGATCCTATGGTTCAGATTTGACTATAATTATAATGGCTCAGATCAAATCTAAATAAGTATCAAGGGTTCAAATTAAGGCAGATATATGACTCGAGATCTATGGCTAAGATTAAAAGAATTAATAGATCTATGGTAGAGATTAAATCTTATAAACATACCAGATTAGACGACTCATATTAAAAGAAACAATGTCATATCTCAATCCTAGAGTCCGTATTCAGATAAGGTTATAATGGTTCGGATTAAACAAGTATGGATCTATGACACAGATTAAATCATAAATATGTTAAAATATATTAAAAACAAAATAGACCTACGGTTGAAATATGATCAGATGGATGAATCCTACGACTCACAGAAGATCTAGCTATTAAACAGATAAAAATAAATTTACGGACAAGATTAAAATTTGTTTGATCCTAAGGTATATATCGAATCAGATCTAAATGATAAATCAGTAAATCAAAAGTTTAATCTGACGACCAATATTAATTGATGAGATCTACGGTCATGATCAAATAGTGAAGCAAAAATAGACGACCCAGATCATTATCGAGTATGGATGAGAAAGCTATTGTTCATCTTCTACTTCTGGCATACCTTCACCGTAGAAAAAATAAAGAATGATGACAGCGTGCGGCAGGGCTCCGATCGAATAGTTTGGATGTGCGGAAGCATTTGCTGGTCAGATGAGAAGCCATGTGCACTGTCAATTGCGCCATCGGATGTGTAGTTCGCTCTCCTCGTCGTGGGCGATGCGTTACTAGGGAAGGTTGTAGACGATCAAATTTGTAGTCTGCCAATGTCGAGCATGATCATGAGCATTTGTCATGACTTGCAGTAGATGAGAACATATGAACAATCGCGGTGGAGATGTGCATAGAGAAGCTGTGACCGAAAATGAAAAAAAAAATCACCGTTAGCTCTGATACCACTGTAATAAGAAAAGGGAGAGAAAGGAAGAGATCTCATGTGCGATTGGGGGCTCCCTGCACGCGTCTGATACCCACTTATACGCCGCGTGCACGTTGCACTCCGCCCCCGTTCAGCGGTTGTTCCACCAAGAAGGTCGCGCGACCATTGCACCCGGATTCGTTCCAACGGCAACACGCAACAGACCGCATTGCATCCATTCTAGCGGCCTCAATGTCACCGCGTTCGTTGGCCTTGGCGTGCGCAATCTTCAGTGAGCGAGTGGCCACAATTGGTCACTGCTATAACAATAACACAAACTTTTGCATTGAAATGCACACACAATGCAATAACTTTCAGTCCCTTTTATAATCTCGAATATCAAGTAAGGAAAAAGAAAGGACAAGCACACCTAGCAAGGGACGTGAGTGGAGGTCTCATGAACTCCCACACGCAGAAAAATGAAACAAAAATGTGCATAGGAATTTGTTGCTTGTGGACACATGTCCACGAGCTTCTTGGATTCCCAAACGCATATCACACATCTTATACATGACTGCTAGAGATATTCATAGATCGGGTTTGACCTGACCTAAACTCAAATTTGACTCAAAACGATTGATTTGTTCGAGTTAGGTTGAGTCACATTGATGATAAATTAGTTATTAAATCCGATTCAACCCGATCTTTATTGAATTAGATCGAGTCATCAGTTTACCTTATTGAATTTTTTTCATATATTTTTAATTATTTTTATAATATCTAACAATTAATTATCATTTTAAAAAAGAAAAAAATTTCAAAGGTTTGTAATAATTTTAAAGGATATAAATATAAATTTTTTTATAGATTTTAATTTTAAAATAATATAATTTTTGGTTCAAATTTAATAAAAATATATAAAAGTTTTTGTTTCATTGTTATAGCAGTGACCATTTTTTTATAGATCCGACCCAATCCGACGACCCAAAATTGAAATCGTACTTGACCCATTAGTCATCGGGTCGGTCCGGGTCTGACCTGACCAACGATCCGACCCGACCCACTTGAGATACGATCGATTTGGATCTTCAGATTTATCGGGACGATCCGAGCCAGTGAACACCCCTAGTGACTACACCAACTAACAAGGACGGAGCTATGTGCTCGCTGGTGTATGCACGTGTAGGAACTAGATATATAGTTTAATAATATGAAGTATGCACATGGACATAAATGTTGTGGTGGAATTGTAACATCCTCGAAAGCACATCCCACCATATGAGAGAAGGCCCTTTAAACGCTACTTATCTTGACTTTTAGGTTGACTACTCGATCGATCAATAAAATGCGAAATAAAAAAAACTATTAAAGCTCTTTCATATAAACAAATGCAGAAGTATTGCATAAAAAAAATATCTCCAACATGCTTAACTAAAGGATTAAACTAAGAGACATCTAAACGTAGGTTCATTGACTCATATGCAAGCAGCATTCATCACGAACATCTATTGATCAACTATCATGTCACTACAGATCATTCACCTGCAGGGTTCAAAGCAGGGGATGCAATTCTCCCATAAGCTATAAAGACCTGTATGTAAAGAACAATAAATAATATTTTTCATGATAAAATAAAAGCATAGGAATAAGCTAAGAACATATCATAAAACGTCAAAATCATTATATATAATCATTCATACTTTACTTTCTTTATCTAAGAAGTAAGCTATGAAAATATCATTAAAGATAGGCAAACATCAATTACTCCCACATCATTGGCCTTTCATCATCTTTATCATACTTTACTTTCTTTATCTAAGGAGTAAGTTATGACATATCATTAAAGATAATCAAACATCAATTACTTCCACATCATTGATCTTTCATCATATGTACTCTCTATTAATCCATTATACATTTCTTTGCTTTCATACTTCGCATTATCATTCATTTCATTCCTAAATCATTCATCATCCTTTCCTCAGTCATCTAATGCAACATGAACAATATGATATCTAGACCAAACGGTTATTTTGTTATGTTTGACTTGTCTCATTAGTGACTTTGAGGGTTGTTTTTGGTGACTTTGAATGACTCATGAGTCTTTAGATCTCTCCAACAGATCAATGGAGTTGCCCAAGCCACGACCCAGGAGGATGCTCGAGAATCCTTTCGTTGCAAGACAAGGATAAAGCCAGACAACATTAACTGGATAGTAGTTGTTCTACTAGTTCCCCATCATTAATAACATTGCCACTCTCAAACATTCAATGCATGATGACCTCATCGTTAATTCAGGTGAAGATGATTGACCCTTATCTTATCCATATATTAGTCCTTAATGTTCTAGAAGAAGGCCTACCATATCTATCATTAGAAATTAAAATGATATATATANTATATATATATTAGTTTCAAATATCCATCATGACGCATGAAAGTTACATTCACAATCGTGACCGTACTCCATCACGCCCTGTGAAGTCTGCTTCATGGTCGTGACCAAACACGTGATATTTTCCTTTCATCTTCACGGCCTCTAACTTAATTCTTTCAGGGTCATGATCAAATTCTCAATATTTCATCCACGTTCCAATAACCCGTGACATGTTTGTTCATGCTTGTGACCGAAAGATGGATTCCAACTTCAGAGCTCATGAAGTTGCTTTCACAAATGATACCAAAAGTTAAGCTTCTTTGTTTTGTTTCATGGACCATGACATGCCCCTTCACTGTCGTGACCATAGTCACAATCCCTTCGTTATGATCTCGTGACCAGTGATAAATCCTAACTATAGTCTCAATTTCTTTGTTTCGATCTCACGACCATGACAAATCCTTCACGACCTGACTAAGGTCGAGTGATGCCTTCACGACCCTTGAAATTCGATTTCACGGATGAGGCCATGTCCTCCTGTTCTACAACATCCCCTTTTTTCTT
This sequence comes from Pontederia paniculata, assembly GCA_001647135.1. Classification (NCBI taxonomy): domain Eukaryota; kingdom Viridiplantae; phylum Streptophyta; class Magnoliopsida; order Commelinales; family Pontederiaceae; genus Pontederia; species Pontederia paniculata. The sequence goes on along the minus strand of LTAE01004981.1, from coordinate 11,368 downwards.
TATTTTTTTGTGTTCTTTTGATACAGGAAATTTCATTTAAACTAGGTCCAAAAACACCACCATCTAAACAACTATACCAGGATCGAACATCATATTTATGACCATGAACCAATCTTAGCAGAGTTAATCGAATCATGCTAGAAGCTAAACATGAATTAAAGATCACGAATATCATTATAAACCATCTTCATCTAGCATAAAACCTATAATGCAATTATTTTAATATGAAAAGCCTATCTAGAGGGATCCACCTATATACATACCTATTCCTGTTGGGTACATTCATTCTTCGGGATTTAATCGTCCTTACTTTCTTCTCCTTGAACTCTGCACTACTAATCTCCTTCATGTTCTCCTCTGCACCGGGGGAGAATAATAGAGAAGAGGGAGAGAGCGAGAAAGGGAAAAGTTCTGGTGGCTAGGGCTTGAGGGAAAAGAATACTAACAATAAGTGCTTTCCCCACCCTAAGGGTCAATTTATAGAGTCCTCTAGGAATTTTTTTAAAGTTTTAGTACAACTCAAACTCTTTTAATTCAATCTGATTCGAACTTAAAATTAATAAAAATATTATACCTTAATAAATTCTCATTTAAATAAAATTGTGTTAGGTCTACGTGTGAATCGGGTGTTACAAGCATAGTGGTTGAAAGCTACATTTCTCCTTTGGTAGGTTCAATGTTTGATAAAATTTCTTCCACTCATTAAATTTGCTTTTATATGATAAAATGTAACATCCCAAATTAACCCCTGACCGGGCCATGTCCAACTTGGACACAGGCCATGTTGTGTCCAAAATATGAGATAACGTGAAAATAAATGTTAACGCAAGTCGTGCTCCAAGTGGACGTGGGCCGTGCTGATCCTGGAATGTGAGAACAGCTAAAAACAAACCATGTCCATATAGGACGCTGGCCGTGTTGATGTGTCAGAGTTCGGGGCTGGAGTATGGTTATAGATTTAATTATGTTTTAATTAACTTAAAACCCTAATAACCCCTATATAAACCCTCGTAACAAAAATATTTCCCTAAGCCTATTAGTTGTTTGTCCCAACCGCTAGGTGATTGTCTCTCTCCTCTCTCTTCTCTATCCTCTCTAGTGTTCATGCTTGGAATTCATACCAGGAGAGATTGACGACGATTAATAGCACGCAGAGGAAGGAGAACACGACAGCATAATCGAAGTTCCTCAATAATGCAATTAAATCAAATTACACAATTCACCCAAATTCACATGGAAAGCTTTATCTCAACTTCTTAGTTAAGAAAAGATTGCAAAAGTACTAAGTAAATTTCTTTACTCAAATATCACAAATCAATCTATTAACATCCATTGAGTTTCAATATGAATATATTGAATCATATCAAAAGTCTCATTATAACTCAAGAAAATACACAATATCTGATTTCCAAAGATGGTTTATGATTATTGTTCTCTCAAACAATAATCTGCAGAGAAGAAGTTATTGCTCAGCATTTAAATAACACTGCATCTAAACCAGCTGAAGAAATCAGTCATGAAAATCATATATCAGAACAATACAAATCTGAATCAGAACAGGACATAATGGCTCTTGTTAATCCTTTCATATTCACAAGATAGAGAAGCAACTTCTCAGCTAACTTCCCGCACATTCAGCACTACAGCATGACTCGATTCAGACATAACACTACTAATCATACAAA
>LTAE01004980.1:11774-26152 GCA_001647135.1 Pontederia paniculata | reverse complement strand
TAAGTTATTTTTCAATCTCTTGCGCATGATTTGTTGGATTCCTATATGAAATGTTTTCTTGATTTATGATTTATGAATGAGTTATCATGTTGGATAAGAATAATTTATTTGTAAGGCATTTGATCTAGAAAATTATTTATTTATTATACATTGCTTGTCACATCTGATGTCATCCTGGATAGGAATGTTGGATGTGAGATCTGTGAAATTGTCATCCTGGATAGGAACGATCCATAGTCTAGGTTTTACAACTTAATGCATTCAAAACCCTAATAAGAGAGTTGTCATCTTGGATAGAAACGATTATCTTATTAGATTTGATTTAGTAGATGCATCCTGGATAGGACATCTAAATTTTAGTAAAACCTAATTCTCTTGAGAAAGATTAAAAATCTAAATTGATTTATTAAAATTCAGATTTCTTTTATTGATTCATCCAAAAAGTCATCATTCTGACGTTTCATTGTTAGATCTTTACCATTATTTAATTTTTATTTTTATAATTAATAAATTTATCAAACTTAATGTACCTCTCTCATTAAAATATTGTGTTAGATATTGATAGAATAAATTTCTCGTGGGATCGACACTCTATTCACTTACTTTATTACTTGATACGACTAGTGCACTTGCTAGCAATTTTATATATATAATTAGCACGCATCAGTATGCTCACTCAGACTTCTCACAAAGCCAAGCCTTCTCAGATACTCATCAAATCTATTGTACCATGCTCTATGTGCATGTTTGAGACCATAGAGTGCTTTAGTTAGCTTGTACACCTTTTCTTCTGCTCCCTTAATCACAAAGCCCTCAGGTTGCTCAATGTATATGTCCACATCAAGCATACCATCAAGGAAAGCATATTTAACATCAAGTTGGAAGATTTTCCAACTCATTTGGGCAGCAACTGCAAGTAGAAACCTCACAGTATTAAGTCTTGCAATTGGTGCAAAGGTCTCCATGTAATCAACTTCCCATGTCTGGCCAAATCCCTTAACTACCAATCTTGCCTTAAACTTGTTTATGCTGCCATCTGGATTACACTTGGTCTTGAATAACCATTTAACCCCAATTATCTTCCTTCCTTGAGATCTGTCAACCAGCTTTCAAGTGTTGTTTTTATTAATCATTATTATCTCTTCCTTCATTGAAGCTAACCATCTTCTATCTGCTTTTGCCTCAACATAGTGTCTAGGTTCCAATGCTGCAATGTTGCATTGCTGATATAGCTCTGCAAGTGATTTGGTTCCTCGAATAGAAGTTCATCTTCCAACTCATATGGATCCAACTCCCCTTGATTCTCATATTTGTGCACATGAGTGTCTTCTCCTCTTGAACTATCTTCACCATCCTGTTGTATTTCTAGATCTTTTGTTTGCTAATCAGATTCTATCTGCTTTGTATCCCAGTTGAGTCTCATTTCTTCAGCAAACTTCACATCTCTGTTGATGATGACTTTACCAGGTGATATCCGATAAATTTTATAAGCTTTTGGCTGCATAGCATACCCAATAAACACACCCACTCTGCTCTTTTATCAAGTTTACTTCTGTTTACTAAAGGCACCCAAGTATAGCATATGCAACCAAATATTTTCACATTGTTGAGACAAGCTTTAACCCCATACCAAGCTTCGATTGGAGTCTTCTTGTCCACTGCTCTAGTTGACAATCTATTTTGAAAAAAATTGCAGTTGCAACAGCTTCTGCTCATAGACATTTGGGTAGTTCTTTCTCTTGCAGCAAACACCTCACCATGTTCATTATGCTCCTGTTCTTCCTTTCACTCACACCATTTTGTTGAGGTGTGTAGGGAGCTGTCAGTTGGTGATGAATTCCAGCCTACTTGCAGATTTCTTCGAAGCCTCTAGATGTGTACTCCCCTCCATTATCTGATCTTAGACTATGAATTTTACATCCACTTTCATTCTCAACATGTCTTTTGAATTGCTAAAACACTCTCTCAACATTATTCTTAAACTTCAAGAAGAATATCCAGCACATTCTACTAAGATCGTCAATGAAAATAGCATAGTACATGTTGCCATTTAGAGAGTCTTCTGACATTGGTCCACATAGGTCGGTGTGTACCAATTTCAACTTTCTTGTTGCTCTGCATGTTGATTTCTTGAAGTGATCTCTTGAGTATTTTCCTTGCTAACAGATCCCATAGAGATTCTTCCTGCCGACAACTGAGGCAGCCTCATAGCCATTCCATTCTGAGACATGTATCGCAATCCTTTGTCATGAAAGTGTCCCAACCTTCTATGCCACAATTTCTCTCCTTCTTCTTGAGTCACTAAGGTCATTTGTTTTTCATCTTTAAAATTGAAAGAGAAGCATTTCTCTTTCATTAGAATTTGAAACTGCAATTGTCACCTTGAATCACTGATGCAGCATCTCCCATTCTCAAATACCACTTTGAATCCTTTCTCCAATAGATGGCCTACACTCAAGAGGTTCTTACTAACCTCTGGTACAAATAATACACCAGAGATTGTGCTTGTACAATGGATTCCTTCGAGTATCACATCTCCTCTTCCTTCTACTGCAATGAACATCCCATTTCCAACCTTTACTCTAGATTTATAAGATTTTTCTAGAGCTCGAAATAGGCTCTCATCCTTGGTCATGTCTGTGGTACATCCACTATCCACAAGCCATCCATCTTTCACTGCATTTGAGGAGCCATTTGAAACTATGTACAGCTGCTCAACTTCTTATTCATTTACTGCTTGATTTGCTTCACTTGTCTACAGATTTCTTTTAGATTTGCAAAACCTTGCTATGTGCCCATTCTTCTTGCATTTCCTGCATTGCACATCTGGTCTTCTCCAACATCTAAAAGAAGGGTGATTCATCTTGCCACAGTGCTCACATTTCTTTCTTGCACTAGATCCTTCCTGACCTTTGGATGAGCCTCTCTCTCCCTTTTCTGCAAAAGTGATGGTGATTTGCTTCTCATATTTTTGTCCTTGTGTCTCATTTCCCTTGTATCTTTGCTTAGCATGATATGCTTCTTCTGATCCTTCATCTCCTCTCGGAATTCTTCTTTGCACAGGTCCTTGAAGTGTACTCACAACCTCACTGAATTTCATTTGATTCAGTGTTCTATAAACTTCAAGAGCAGACACAGTTGCCTCATACTTGGCTGGAACAGAAATGAGAAGTTTCTGAACCAACTTGTCCTCACTAACATCAGTTCCCAAGAGTATAATTCTATTGGCCAACTCAACTATTCTGTCAGCATATTGCTTAATAGACTCAGACTCCTTCATCTTCATCATCTCAAAACTTCTCAGCAAGTTGACTACTTGCATAGCCCTGATCTTCTCATCACCCTCATATTCTCTCTTAAGAAACTCCCATATTTCATGTGCAGTCTTGAGTTTCATTATCCTATTGAGAATTATAGGTGAAACTGATGCATATAAACATGCATGTGCTTAAGCTTTCTTCAACACTTTATACATGTGAACTTTGATCTGATTGAATGTCGCATTTCTTGGTAAGTCATCGACTTTAAACTCATTTTCTACAGCCTCCCAGAGATCTGCTCCCATTAGATGTATCTTCATCCTCATGGCCCATGCTTGATAGTTTTCTCCATCGAACTTTGGTGGTGAAGTCGTGGAGAATCCTGGTCCTGAGTTCAATGTTTCCATCGACAACAATCAGCCTTCTTCTCTGCAACAACTACCCTTCGAACCACACACTTCCCCTTAAGATCAAAATAGCTCTGATACCACTGTTGTCTCTCACAATCTTAACACTCAAACTCACCAATTTACTTATGTTTAACTCGTACACAATGAACACACCAGATCAGATTGATTTATGATGATAGTTCATATGCAGAACAATAAAATGAAGAACACCCAGATGAAGATGATGATAACTGATGTTTATCATTTGTTAATCAGTAAAAAATAATTGTATCATTGTCTTGAGTATTTATACTCTAAAACATTACATAACTGCTCAATGGATAAGAGCAGCTCATACACTAACACATTAACTAAACTACTTCTGTAAGTAACTACACAGACATAGCATATAACTGCCAAACATAACTAAGAAAAATATAACTGCTAATTCATTAAAGGTATGGTCTTCAACTGACTTGGGGCAGATGAAATTTGATTCAAGCATGCTTCAACCAAACTTTACATATTCTTATGTTTGCAGCAATTATCGTTATTTGTAAATGGTTTTACAGCTAACAAAACAACGCCTTAGTAAAAAATTAATTTATTTATGTGTGAGATTTAATTGGTTTCTTTATTTTCTTTTATTATATTCCCTTTTTTTGTTTTATTTGGAATCTAAGTGAAATTCTAAAAAAAAATTGTTGCCCCAAGACTACTAGCTTCGACTAATTTATGTCACTCTAAGCCGGATAACTAGCTATGATGAGTGTGACTCCGAATGAAAATTAGAAATTAAACTTGATAATAATTAAACTAGAAGGAAATATTTGCCACTCTATCCTAACTTTCGTTAGCGAAAAATCAATTCTTTACTTTTGGTTAATTGCATTTAGAAATTTAAAATTTTAGTATATAATATTACTTTTGAATAAGTATATACTATTGTTGCAAAGAATTAAATGTATTTTTTTTATTTTTTTAGTGAAACTAGAGCAAATTCTCTTTCGGTCTCTTCCATTAATTCTTGAATTTCACAATCTCACATTATGTTTTTCATAATTTGTCGTTATTATTTTTCTAATAATTTATTCCAAACTTTCAATTATACTTTTTTGAAAGAACTTCATTTTTAATCATTTTAATTCTTTTAAAAATTTTAAGCAATTGTACTTGATCATTATTTCTAAAAAATGATTTTATTTCTTATTTTTTATTGTAGGTGCACTTACTTGTAATGTGGCTTTTTAGCATGATTTTCTACACGAGGATAAATGGCTACTGCTCACAGTTATGCTACAGATGATACACGACTGTACATAACTTGTCCATAATTAATATTTTGTCTGATAATTTGTCCATAATTAACATTTTGTCTGAAAATGAAAAAGAAAGGCAACCGTCATATTTGACAATTGACATGATTCATGAAATAACCATTCTTAGCCCAAGCATATTTTTAAAAGTCCCATATCAGCTGGAAAGGCCCATCAAACATATATAATTTTTCTTTTTTTTGCTCCGGACCGGAAGTGGATAAGTTACGCGTCCGCACCACACCAGAAGCAAGACCTTATCATCACATCATCATCCCAAACGAAGTTATCGTGCAGAGCAACCGGAGGGCAATGGCGTCGATCACTGGGATGCTCGCGACCGCCATGCCTGTCTCCAAGCTCTCGTCGCCCCGTCGGGCTCTTCTGAGCTGCGGCGGCGGCGCGGCTCTGTCGGTGGAATGCTCGTCCAGGCCGCAGAAGAAAGCGACGGCGCACCACATGAAGACCAGGCCCAAGAAGACGCAGCCGTGGGACGTCCGCCGGAAGGGCCCCACCGCCTACCCGCCGCTCCCCGTCCTCCCTCCGGATTGGACTCTCGTCCCTTCCTCCGGAGGCGGAGAGGCATCGCAGGAGGCGGCCGCCGCCGCCGCCGCTCCTCCTGCTTGAGGAGGAGCGGTGCGATGCGGTGAACTCGGCTGCTCATGTTACCATTGCTTAGTGTTAACTATTGTTGATTGAAATATTTGTACTTTCCGGTTCCGCACCCAAATGACGCTGTACGTTTTGTTTATGCCATTCTGCTTTGTCAATCTCCGGTTTCATATAATTTTGATTCAAATGCATTCCACAACATGTTATTAATTTGTATTGCGCAATAGTATAAGGTTTTTATGAAGTATCATTAAGTTGGTAGTGATAGGTAAAAGAAAAAAAAACAATTAAATCGATACTTGCAACTGTATCCAAATCTGAAACCCTATTCCCAAATCAAAACAATTGACGGTTCAAAACCTCGTAAATATTGATTAGTTGGACTCGTCACAAATGTAGTAACATCACAGTAGTATATGTTAGTAACTTTTAGATGAAAAAAAAAGAAGTATGAATGCATATGCGATACATATCGTTAAAATTGTCATGCGGAAAAGTAATTTTAATTTTAATGGATAGAGCATGGCAATTCAATGGTTTAGGCAGAGAATATGTAAAGTGTATGAAAATAAAAAAAAAAAAAATAGAAATAGGTCTTATAAATGCTAACAAAGAAGCATGAGTTTTAGCAGAAACTGAAGTTTAAAGCAGGACCATCAAAACTTTTGATATGAGTAGCTTCATCTTGTTTAACACCAGGATCATTTGGTGATACAGATTCCATTGCCAGTCTGCATCCTCAAATAGCACAAGGCTCTGCAATCTCGTTAAACACAAGTAAAATAAAAAGAAGGATTGTTCTGCATGTGAGGAAACAACAGATGGTAATTTGAGTGATGACCATGACTTGCTCCATTCTGAAGATTACTTGACTAAAATGAATACTAAAACGAAACCTGTAAAAGCCAAACTCATTTTGTTGGCACCAAGCCACATTAGAAAGATCATATCACACGTTACAGCATTCCATATAGATGAAATAGATTGGAGTCATGACACTAATAAAAAAATCATGAAACAAAAAAATAATCCAGTTTGAAGAAGCTATATCATGAAAGGAGCTTAATTATGGTCCGAATCAAATTGACTTGGATCTCATGAAATTGTTTTCCCTTGTAATTAGGAAAAGATTGAAAAAGGACTAAGAATTTTAACAAGCTCTTGTAGCTCAGTTGGTTAGAGCACCCGTTTAGTAAGCGGGAGGTCTTGAGTTCGACTCTCAACAAGAGCAATTCTTTCACCCTTTTTTTTGACGCCGAAGTTTATGTTGTCTAACCTCTTGCTCCAACGTTTTTAATGTAGGCAACCATAAAAGGCATCGACTGCTTCATTAACAGAACTAGTTATTATAAGATTATAACATGTGCGTCATGGTTTTGTTTTGACAACAAAGACTCGAAGTGTTCATCACCGAGTCCATGCCACTAATATAACTGATGGCTATAATAATTATTACAACTTGTTTCAGAGGTCAGAAAATTAGATCAAACTCTAATTTATGTTCGACTAGTTAATTTCGAATCTCTCATCAGGATGCTATATTTCATGTCTGTTTATAGTGATTCACGTTAGCTGCTAACATTTAGGAGGATTTCAAAATTATCAATCAGTAATTTCCATAAAAAAAATGTTAGTGGTTATGGTTTCTTACCAGGTTACTTCAAGTTAATGAGCTACTGTTTTTTTGCTTTAACAGTATTATGTACTCAGGGCTAAACATAGAAAATACTGAGTCTTCTCATGCTTCAAGGACACAACATGGCATTAGCACCTTTAGGAGTTCATCATCCAACAAGTGCACAACAAGAGCAATTCTTTCACCCTTTTTTTTGACGCCGAAGTTTATGTTGTCTAACCTCTTGCTGCAACGTTTTTAATGTAGGCAACCATAAAAGGCATCGACTGCTTCATTAACAGAACTAGTTATTATAAGATTATAACATGTGCGTCATGGTTTTGTTTTGACAACAAAGACTCGAAGTGTTCATCACCGAGTCCATGCCACTAATATAACTGATGGCTATGATAATTATTACAACTTGTTTCAGAGGTCAGAAAATTAGATCAAACTCTAATTTATGTTCGACTAGTTAATTTCGAATCTCTCATCAGGATGCTATATTTCATGTCTGTTTATAGTGATTCACGTTAGCTGCTAACATTTAGGAGGATTTCAAAATTATCAATCAGTAATTTCCATAAAAAAAATGTTAGTGGTTATGGTTTCTTACCAGGTTACTTCAAGTTAATGAGCTACTGTTTTTTTGCTTTAACAGTATTATGTACTCAGGGCTAAACATAGAAAATACTGAGTCTTCTCATGCTTCAAGGACACAACATGGCATTAGCACCTTTAGGAGTTCATCATCCAACAAGTGCACAACAAGAGCAATTCTTTCACCCTTTTTTTTGACGCCGAAGTTTATGTTGTCTAACCTCTTGCTGCAACGTTTTTAATGTAGGCAACCATAAAAGGCATCGACTGCTTCATTAACAGAACTAGTTATTATAAGATTATAACATGTGCGTCATGGTTTTGTTTTGACAACAAAGACTCGAAGTGTTCATCACCGAGTCCATGCCACTAATATAACTGATGGCTATGATAATTATTACAACTTGTTTCAGAGGTCAGAAAATTAGATCAAACTCTAATTTATGTTCGACTAGTTAATTTCGAATCTCTCATCAGGATGCTATATTTCATGTCTGTTTATAGTGATTCACGTTAGCTGCTAACATTTAGGAGGATTTCAAAATTATCAATCAGTAATTTCCATAAAAAAAATGTTAGTGGTTATGGTTTCTTACCAGGTTACTTCAAGTTAATGAGCTACTGTTTTTTTGCTTTAACAGTATTATGTACTCAGGGCTAAACATAGAAAATACTGAGTCTTCTCATGCTTCAAGGACACAACATGGCATTAGCACCTTTAGGAGTTCATCATCCAACAAGTGCACAACAAGAGCAATTCTTTCACCCTTTTTTTTGACGCCGAAGTTTATGTTGTCTAACCTCTTGCTGCAACGTTTTTAATGTAGGCAACCATAAAAGGCATCGACTGCTTCATTAACAGAACTAGTTATTATAAGATTATAACATGTGCGTCATGGTTTTGTTTTGACAACAAAGACTCGAAGTGTTCATCACCGAGTCCATGCCACTAATATAACTGATGGCTATGATAATTATTACAACTTGTTTCAGAGGTCAGAAAATTAGATCAAACTCTAATTTATGTTCGACTAGTTAATTTCGAATCTCTCATCAGGATGCTATATTTCATGTCTGTTTATAGTGATTCACGTTAGCTGCTAACATTTAGGAGGATTTCAAAATTATCAATCAGTAATTTCCATAAAAAAAATGTTAGTGGTTATGGTTTCTTACCAGGTTACTTCAAGTTAATGAGCTACTGTTTTTTTGCTTTAACAGTATTATGTACTCAGGGCTAAACATAGAAAATACTGAGTCTTCTCATGCTTCAAGGACACAACATGGCATTAGCACCTTTAGGAGTTCATCATCCAACAAGTGCACAACTTATAAAATGCAGGAGAACAGTGTGAAACTCTTTATGCCTCTTTTTAGGTAGCATTTTGGTCCACTTGTTTCGGACATATTAACGACTCACAATCTGCAGAACAGCATGGTGCTGGAAAGATCAAAGTCAAAGTCAAAAGAAAAAAGAAGGAAATAATTCAATTGCAGACCAATGCAACCAGAGTTTCTCTTCCAACCAGCTTTTCCATTACACAAGCAGAATAGACTGCATAAGAAAAAAAATCACTACAAAAGTCGGTGGTTGTGACTAATAGTACACAGAAGAACAATAATCAAAACTAATTTCATCAAAATGACAAGTTAGTCAATTGCTGTTTGTGATACATTCAAGGAAGAAAAGGGTGGGGAACAAATTGCTTCGGTAGAATTTGAGTATATGTGAATGAGGCCTCTGTTCCTTTAAATTACTCCAATCTCAGTCCTAGAGATAGGAATTTGACAGGCGCATGAAACATGATGCAACAGCTCCTCAGAAATAAAAAAATGGCACAACAGTACTAAAATAATGTTTCTCAAAGAGAAAAATTTCAGTAAGCAAAACTTCAGGTCTAACATAATTAGATATTGGAAGACCTACGATAATGAAAAAATTGGACAATTTTTGTAAATGAAAAAAAAGTTGCATAATTTCTATCTCGAAGAAAACCTCCTGCATATTTGATGTTGCAATACCGATGATATCCACCTCTGACAAAAAGGCAAAAAAGAACCCGAATTCTAAATTCAAAAAATCCTGCATGCATAAAGGCGAAAGGAGTCTTACAAGAAAACCAGGGAATAATTGTTGATGGTGAAATTCAGCTTAGTTTATTGCTTTCTTAATCATGTGTTGAGCTAAAATAAAGCTCATGGATCAATGAAAATCAAGATAGAAAAGCAATAAGTCTATTGGTCACTCCTTTTTTCAGTTAAAATATCCCTTTTGCTCTTTAGGCATAGTTAAGATTACACCAAATATCTTCAATTAAACCTCTCCAAATAGCTACGGTTGCATCCATAAGAGACACCAAGGTCAGCCATACCTACTCATAAAGTCATAATGACTTCTGACACTTACATGCATCTCTGGTCATGTTTGCGCTTGTTGAGGAAAGAAGATCTGATATCTTTAAAATTTCTGCGCAATAACTTTATACATCTTTACATGTTCACAATGACTGCAATCTTCTGCAGATCCAAACATCAGCATATTGGGAGTTCATAAAGAAAATGAGAGTAATAACATAGTTTGAGTCCTAAGATGACTAATAATTTTTTTCCTCAAGTCACTTTGAATCTCATAATCTAGCAGGAAAAACTGGATCCTTAGCATGTAATAACTAGAAAAGATTCAACTTTTATAGTCATAATCAGGTCTTGTTAAGATAGATCGAAGTTCTAGAGAATGTTTAATCCTCAGAGAATTTTGCTTACAGAGATCTAGTAAGGTCAGATATGCCAAACTGACAACTTTGGTTATGGGCAAAAGCCTAAAAATGTCAAACCAACAGGAGTCACACAGCGAATAATTTTCTAAAACTTTGGTCACCTTAGTGTGACACGTATAGTAACATTTGATAAATGAGATGCCTATTTGGAACCCATTCCTCTATATCATCAGTTACCTCACTTGATGGGGTTTCATGAATGACAATGCGGAAAATTGTTCTACCATCTAGGCCAAAGAAATAACTCAGGAGCTAACCTCAAACTGCACAAGAAATGGAGATCAACCGCTCACATATAAGTTTCTTAGAACAAAGACAGTGTATCAAAAATCGAATCCCATCTCAAATCTACAAGAGATGCAATTGACGAATGACGTAAATAGCCATTGAGTTCCAAATTCATCCTAGATTTTCCTGCATGGAATGACCAGTTCTAAGATAACCACTGCCCATGACAAACATGTCCTCTCTCCAAAAAAACAAAAGAAAAAGATAAACCTGATTGTCCAAAATTCAGTCTCTATGGACATAGAAGCACTGAATCACTCCAGCAAACAGACCAGAAAAGCATCATATGTGTGAACAAAAATCATGGATTGCCATTAACATGTCAATATTATAACAAAATTCAGTAGTAAATTATTTTGACAGTGCCAGAATTAACTGCGTGAATACTATATTCGAACTGAAAAACTAACATCGTATATGAACAATCTAACACCGTGCAGTAAGAGCCACACTCTGAGCAACTGTCAGATGCAAAAGAAATCAACATGTACAAAGAATACACCTTTTCTTGCTAACAAACACCGACCATGGCAGACACATTTGAGCTCAGGACAAAGGAACAAACATGATTTATAAACAGGGCTAACATTAAATTATTAAGAGCATGACAACAACAAACCAAGCCGTAAACTAATAATAAAAAGGAATCTACATAAAACAATATTAGTGAATCAACAACTCATAAATAGTGCATACCAAAAGCAAACGCAAACAAAAAGGAAAAAAGAACTTAATCATGTTTTGTACTACACATTGGCAGCTAAGAACAGAAGGCCTAACATTGTTGGTAACACATCAACAACAAGCAACAATCCACATAAAGCACACAAGGAGGAGAGTATTGGTAACATTTGAGCATCGTAAAAATTCGAATTAATCCCAGAAAAATGGGGTTAACAACAGGACGGAGGAGGCATGGAGCGCATTCATCGTCAAGATTTTTTTTTGGGAAAAAAATTACACAACTGGAACATTAAATTTGAAACAAAATACAAATGAGGAAAGGGGGGGGAAATAAAATGAAATAAAATAAAATAAAATGGGCGTATGCCGATGACGAACCGTAGATCCGTATGCCACCTCGTACGTTTGTATGTACATACGGAAGAGAGAGTGCTCTCCCCCATTATGATCTCTTCTCCTTCTCCTCCTCCGCCGCCGCCGCCGCGCCCTCTTCTACTAATACTACTACTGTTACTGCTACGACTCTACCGCCATTACTACTAATGCTACAGTTGCCTGGCTCCATCCTGTCTGCCTTGTGTTGTTACCCGTCAGGTCCTCCTACATTTACCACGACGCCCTTCGTGGCGGATCAGCGCAGAGGCGCGGCCCCGCCGGCGCAGGGGAAGATGGCGGTCGTCAGCTCGGCCAACGGAGAAGAAGAGACGGAGAAGGACGAGGGGCTCTTTATACAACGACGATGATTGATTGGATCTCTTTTTTTTTCTCTCTCTCTTTCTCAATTTTGTGTGCGCGTTGTTTTTGTTGTGTTGTTGTTTGTTGTGTTGTTGTAATTGGAGCTTTGGGTTCGGATGGTGGAATGGACCTTTCAACACCCCCTTGCTTGCCATGGTTTTTTGACACCATATTCCTCCTTTTGTCTTTACTCCTCTCTATCTCTCTCTCTCTCTATATATATATATATATATAATTTATTTATTTACTTTTTTAATTGTTGTTATTATTAATTGAATTTTATTAGAAAAATAAATTCGAGATATCGGTTAAGGAAAAATTTGCTTACTATCTGAATCAACTTCCTTAGTATTTATGAGTATTATTTAAATTATAAATCTCTCATTTTTTTTAAAAAAATCAGTGATCTTTATTTCTATAATTTTATGCTTATGACAGATAATAATAATGTGGTATATCATAATGTTCTGCATATAGTTTTTATGTTTTCACGTAAGGTATATATTAATTAACTAATTAGTATATGTGTCGAAGAACATTACAATTTACAATATAATAATGTGGGATTGGTCTTTTAGGCTTCTCATTTTTTTGTTGTGCAATATTTAAGAGTCATATTAAATATGTCTTTCATATTTGGATGTTGTTTTATTGGGGCAAGTGGTCATTTTAATTTGTAGGATGGCGACATGGCCAGTGGCGTTTGGACCAGAGCGCAATGCGCCATTTTGTTTGGTTCCCATTTTTTCCGAGCGATTATTATTTACAGACAGTTATTCGAACCATCTCCTTGACGAATATTTGTTTGTTACTAACAAATAAGTCATTATTTTCTCTTTCTTTTCATTTTTATTGTGGTATTTAACAAACTTCATATATTCTTATTGATTTTCCTTCAAGAGACTATATATATATATATATATTTTAATATTAGTAATATTTGTTACGATGACATATGTGACTATTTTTTTAAAATAAATCTTATTTTTGTTTATCTTATTCTCCAAATTAAAAAAAATTTGGAGAAGTTATTATTTTTCATGGAAAAACTGCACGTTAAATTAATTTCATATATATTGAGTCCAAAAATGTAAATTTTAATCTTGTAACACATTTTTTTTACAAATAATCAATATTAAAAATTATTATACCTAATTAATTTAAAATAAAGTGAAAAAATAAGTTATAATTAAATTGATAACTTTAGAAATTAAATTTTGAGACCGTTGTTTTTTTCGTAATCCAACTAATTGTAGTATAATTTTGCTTCTTAGATAACTAAAAAAAATATTTTTTTTTATTTATACTGAAAGATGTTGCGAAATTATTTTTTGCGCTTTCCAACCACATTATTCTAATTATCTTATATATCACATCAAATAATTTAACTTATATTGTATATAGTATCAAGTGTTATTTTCAATATAATTTGATGAATAAAACGCTATGACATGATTTTCTTATACTATTTATGGACCTACTGCAATGTCTTTTCATGTGTAAATGTTTGTTTGTGATTTGCCACGCATGGACAAAATATTTTCAGCGGATAGGAAACAAGAACAATGATCGATAATAACGACGGTATATTTTCTCCTTTTTTTTAAATTTATAAATATGTCTTCCTACAAACCTACTTACACATTACTTAAAACAATGCTCTCATAATTCTAAATTCTAAAGTGAAAGCACCAATTATTGTTTCTCTCTCTGTAAAAAATTCAAAGCAGAAACTAAAAATTATACTGTAAATGAGCTTGCAAGTTGTCTAAAAAACAAGTGTGGCCTCATCATAGTTTTCAATTTAGAAGGCAATTTCTATTAAACTAATCCAGTTCAATACTTAGAATATAAAAATATCTTCATCAAAGTAATTTTAAGATTTAGTTCAATCAAGCTAATTAATTACAAGGCGTCTTTATCATATACATAGTTGGTCCCTTCAAACAAATCTCAAGTAGCACGCTCCAGCGCAATTGCTCCCTGTCCAACGTAATGTAACGGCGACTTTACACACACAATCAGGAGAGAGAGAGGGAGAGAGAGAGAGAGAGAGAGAGAGAGAGAGAGAGAGAGAGAGAGAGAGCACACAGAACGGGGGC
>LTAE01004979.1:8050-30146 GCA_001647135.1 Pontederia paniculata | reverse complement strand
TCCTCCCTCTCCCTCCTTGGCAATGAGGGAGAAGGAAGAGGGGCGATGCCCGCTCCCCTCTGCTTCTTTGCACGCGCAACAGAGATAGGGGAGTGGGCGTCGCCCCTCCTCCCTCTCCCTCGCAAATGAGGAAGAGGGAGGAAAGGAGCGATGCCCCCTCCCCTCTCTCTACACGCCTGGCGAGGGAGAAGGAGGGAGAGTGATGCCCCCTCCTCCTCCCTCGCTGGTGCTCGCCACTTTCCTCGTCGTGCCTAGAAAGGAGGTAGGTGAGACCTTCCTCCCTCATCATGAGTAAAACGACAAATTTTTATCTTTTTTATTATTCTATTTTTGCCATGTAGGAAAGAAATGTGTGTGTGGAGGAGAGAAAAATACATGTGCGGTTATCACATAAGTAGAGCAACTTGGAAATTGATGGTAGCTAGTCAAAACACTGTTTCAAAAGTTTTTCAGGTTGGATGATCATCTTGTTACAAATTGAAGTTTAGTGATGATAATGGATAAAGTTGGATGATTGTTTATGTAATTCACCTCTATTGTACATAACTCTTCAACCTGTGCAATAAATAAGAAATTATTGAGTGGAATTTTCCTCACCATGATATATTGGCTCGCCATGGTAATAACCATTGATGAAGATATATGAAGTTTCATGGTGTTCCTTGAAATGATGAAGAGTTCTTCACCATAATGAAGCTCAAAGATTGAAGAAAGAAAGTAATGAAAGTTAAATGCAAAGATGGACTAAAAAAAATATTTTTTGATAAAGAAGGAACAGTACAAAGTGAATATTAACTAATGTAAAGCAATTTATGTTGTTAAGATGTCCATTATGTCTCATATGATCTTATGTGTAATTGTGATAACTTATGTTTTCCTTCATTTATGTCTAAATATAGGCATTTTACCTTCATTAATGTCTTAAGATGTTCATTATGACTCGTGATCTTATTTTGTCATGAGTTTTTATATGATATTGATTATTTTTAAGCCATGAGAAATGATTAAGACGAATTTTGATGCATGTTTTTGTAAAGAATTTGAATTAAGATGGATTGACAAAAGATAAAATATTATTAAAGATGATTACTGAGGTTTAATTCATAAAAACAAAATTCATGACGATTGAATATAAGTGAGAAGAATGGTATAACTTGTTTCTTAAAGAGGTTAACCAAGGATAGTTTAATCAAGTAAATTTTAGAGAGTTGATATAGATTGGAACACTCTTTGGTATGAAACTAGAACCACCTGAATTATGGAGATAAATGTCTAGAT
This sequence comes from Pontederia paniculata, assembly GCA_001647135.1. NCBI lineage: Eukaryota > Viridiplantae > Streptophyta > Magnoliopsida > Commelinales > Pontederiaceae > Pontederia > Pontederia paniculata. The sequence goes on along the minus strand of LTAE01004979.1, from coordinate 28,868 downwards.
TTCATGCATAAAATTCGAGGACAAATTCATTTTTAAGGTAGCTATAATGTAACATCCATGTAATTTGGGAAAAAACATAAAAGAATAAAAAATAATAAGATAAGATATAAAAATATATATGATTATGATTAGGAAAAGGATAAATATTTGAGTCATTTTTACCCTAAGGAGTCTTAATGACATACAAACTCATATCTTGAGTCCTAGTCATCATATCCAAAGGCTTTTAATCCTATCTAAACAAATCCCAAAAATTAATATTGATTCAAACTTTATCTAGAGGATCTCCCTTTTTATATTTAAAGGACCCCAAGACCAATCTTCCTCCTCATTTTTTTCTATCATGGTCTCTCTCCCTCCCCCAACACCCCCCCCCTCTTTGTCCCTTCTTCCTCTTGTGGTGGTGGGGGAGGAGATCAACATTAAGATGAGGAGGAAGAGAAATGTTCATCGCATAGGAAGGGCGAGGAAAATGATAGGGTAAGGAATGAATATAAGGTAATGTGGTTGTGTGCAAGGTATATTAATAAGAGGATCAATTCTACGATACACAAATCTACGATGACAATGAATAAAGAAAAATAGTAGTATGGCTTATGATTTTTATTGTCTATGTTAGATAATCCATAATTGTTTTATAAAAATTGCTAATTTTCTACTTCTAAAAGACTTTTTGGACAAGAACAATGGTTACATCTGCCCCTACATGAAACCTTAAGATGGACTGCATCACCTCCAACACGGGCTGTGGTTGCTTGATTGATTTCGACATGAATCACAATTTGACCAAAGGGACACGGACCGTGACATCCTAGGTGCGACCGCGCCCAACCATTGTAAAATTGACACGGTCCTCCTTAACATAGGTTGTGTCTTGAACAATATGTTTAATTGAAGCCATGATAATATGTAATAACATGGAAAATAATACGGGTTATGTCCTATCTAGACTACAAGTGGAAACATGATGATTGTTTTGAAACATACCTTTTTGCCCTTAACATGGACCGATGTGTCTCATGATAACAAACCAACATGGGTTGTATCATAGATGGCAATGCGTGTAGTTAGACTATGGACACTAAATTTCTATTAATTGTGCTTGATGCATGCATATTTCAACATATTTTAGGCATATATTTTGGTTTATTTTGGTTAATTTTGTCATAATCATGCATCCATTTTATCATTTATTTGCTTATATTTGTTTGAGTCGTAATTTTATCGAAGCTTGATATTTATTTGAAGAAAATCATTTGGACGGAGCAAAGAAGGGCTAGAAGAGTCTACATGATGAAAAGAATAAACTTTAAAGGCAAAAGATCCAATTTCTGAAGTATCACGGGTCATTACATGTGATCACGACCTCAACAACAAGCTCAATTCTGCACATCACCATGTAATGGGCCGTGATGTCTTATCACGGGTCGTTACACTGCATTTCTCGGGGCATAAATGGAGTTTCACGGTCTCTACAGAGAAGAAAAATCGAAGTTTTATGAAGTAACAAGTCATTATATGATGTTACAGGCCAGAAGTGACGAAAAATAAGAGTTTTCAAGGTGAATATCCCGTGTTACAGACTGTTATAGTTTATCATCGGCAGTAGTTACATGGCATTTCACAGGTCGCAACATCCATCACGTGTCATTACAACCCTGTCATAGCCCATAAAATTTGTTACAAGTCACAACAGCAAGCCTAGTTTCATCCGTTCTCACTCAAATTTGAATCTTTTGAAGAAATTTTAATGGGAAAAGGATTCTTATCTTATCCAAACTCCTTGGAGATAAAAAAGAAACATAAATTTGAGTGTGTTTTGAAGGATTAAATCTCAGCCACAAAGTTAATTATCAATTCAACAATTTTGACATGAAAAGATTTACAAACTTTCTGAGACTCTATGAAAATCCTATAAACCTTTTGGAGGCTATAAGTACACTGGTTAAGAGCCAGAATTCGTATGCTAGGAGCCTGCAACCTGTGCCTACAAGTTAAGGATGTGAGGGCAACTTGAAGGGCTATTGAAGAGATTTCTTTGTAGTACACTAGTTAAGAAGATCGTGAGAGGTTTATCGACATCAAGAAGAGTAGTACTCTTTGTTGTATATATTGTTGGGATAATATTTTTTGTAACTTTTTCGACAATCTTTTTGTTTGTAATAGTCTTAATTGTTAGGGCATAATTTGTAGACCCTTTCCTGTTATTGATTATACTTATTTTGATTCTCATGAACATGATTTTCGAGTTTTAACTAAAATAGTTGGTTATTAAATGTGTAATGTAACCAATCTCTTTTGCAATTCATGTCTTATTTTGTTGATCCATTAAGGATTGCTAGATTTGTGATCTGTTGGATTATCCCGTTAAGGGTGGTTCAATAGTTTAGGAATACATCTCCTTGCATCCTAATCTGAGTTGATTGAGAGTAGATCCATTAAGGAGTGCTTTTAGTTTTACTAAGATTAAGAATAGCTGGTTTACCTGTTAAGGGATATCATATATTAGGTGTTCCTAATCCATCTGAGAATTAAATCTATTCATCACTAGTGAAATAATTAGAGGTGAAACTAAGTTTGGTCCTAATCATATCTCACATCATAAGGTCCTAGGCATCATTAGTTTAGTCTCCACTTTCTGTTATTTCATTTTTGATATCTTTTTACCATCAATTGTTATCTCCTATTATCCCCCGAAAGTAGATAGAATTTCTCATGGGATTGACAACTCTATACTCTTAAGATTTTATTAGTTGAACGATTAGTGTACTTGCTAGCAATCTTTGTCCATTAGCATTAAGTTTTTGGCACCATTTTTTAGAACAAAAGTATCGCATCAAGTATTTGGCGTCATTGCCGAGGAATTATCTTTAACTACTATTCTAATTTCAAGCTACCTGGAGATTTCAGTTTTTATTTTCTGTTACAATCACTTTTCCTTTTATCTTGTATAATCTTTTTAGTAGGTATTTTTGTACACAATTTGATCATCAACAGTGGCATCTTATCACCCTCAATGGCAAAGAAGAAATCAAATATCACTCAACAAATTGAGAAAATCCAAATAGATGCAACATCTACTCGAATAGCCATTATGATGGCTCAACGAGCTCAAACTGAAGATCTATCCATAGATCCAACTGCCTTTTTGACAAACATGATGAACCCTCTGTTGAAGAAAGCATCACTACAAAATGATCAAATTCAAAATCTGGAGAGAAAATGTTCAAATTTAAGACAACAAAATAGAAAGACAGAGGATATCATCACATCATCACTCCAATCGAGGAGAAACCTAGCATAAATGATTGGTCAATTCATCAAAATAATTGAAAATAGGCTCACAATGCAAGACCAAATCATCCAAAACTTGGAGTCAAAGCTAAGACAATTGAAAAACAAAATTGAAAATGATGAGGTCATTCAACAACTTGAGTGTCAACTCAAATTCGATGAACTAGAAGCACAAGTACATGCATAAGAGAATCAAGTTGTGCAATTAATTTCTCAAAATGCTAAATCTGAGAACATTAAGAAGGAGTTAACAGTCATCATATGCCCATGCCACTATTCATACAAACAAAGATGGTGGCCTGACAGAAATTTTTCAAGGAGGACATGGACTATTGAATGATGTGTCAAGGAGATAAGTGAATACACAATCGAAGATGTTAAAGTCTGAAGGAGAAGCTCATCGTTGGAGATTCCCACTACTACAACATCATTATCTTCAACTCAAACACCAAAATTTTTGACACTGCCAATTCAGACAAGACCACCAACACTAGATCCACCACCTTTGCCAATACACTCTCTACCAAACAAATCCAAGGAAATGCAAACCTCTCGACCATCAACATCGATGCAATGGCAACCAAAGAGCCCTTCAGGTATTCAAAATCATTGGCAACATAAACCACACTTCAACCAAAGGACGCTGCTATATGTGATGAAATCGACAACAAAAATGAATGGCAAAAGGGCGGAAACAGTTGGTGGCATCTTCAATCGTGATTCCTGAGCCTTACCATGACAAGCATTAATGATCATATTAGATAATCACGGTGAGATCATTCCTTATTGTCTACTTTCTCTTAGCAATGGTTTACTACCTTCTATGAGGCTCAACATAAACTAAGTCAAGTTAATGACTTTAAGTTAGAACTATTATGCCTAAACCCTTTCCTTTTAGTTAGATTTTCATTTTTTTTCTTTTCTTTTAATGAGGATTGTTCCCATTATAGTCCTAGTAAAGTCATGGAACCAACTTGTCAACCTCCACATCTGATTCATAGCCCTATACAATGATAAGATCATTTAACGGGCTGTTACAAGTTGTCATGGATCGTGAGACCTACTATTGTTACCCATTATATACATTATGAACATAACAAAGATGAATCTATCGACGCCGACGATTTCACAGGTTGTGAAGTCATTTAATGACCCGTGAAACAAAGGAACAATGTTTGATGAACAAATTCTTCTAATTGTCCACGAGCTGTGACACCTTGTCATGGGCTCATTAGAGCCACCAAAATTTAGTGCAAACTGCATCACAGGTTATGATACTGAATCACGACTCATGAACTTGAGGGCCTTAAATGTTACGAGGTGTGACACCTTATACGACCCTATTGGAGACACCAATTCTAATAAAAAACTGCAACACAACCTGTTACACCTCCCTAACGGCCCGTGAAAATCTCTTCCCAAGACCTGACTTGATTATGATCAGATCATGGACCATCATATGAAACATCACAGTCATGGCAGTGATAATAACTCAACATCCAATTTTTTCACGGGTCGTTACCACTTCTCATGGACCATAAGTAAAATTCTACCTTATCACCAGCATGAGTAAACTCGATTCACGACCCTCATCATGAGCCATTTTTGGGGCATATTGCAGGCAATTATACTTGGTCACAGATCGTAACAAGCCTCAAATGCACCCAAATACCTAGAGAAGACACCTCACGACCCATGATGCCTCCACCAGTCATGAAGAGTCTGATTTTAACGCCCCATGACCACCATCACGACCCTATTGAATGTGTGATTGTCTTCTATAATTACTAACCTTCTGCAGTTCAAAGTGCAACCTTAACCCCAGTGGTCGACTCATCTAATACTTATCAGTCAATCTTTAGCAGTAGGTGTCCAATGGGCTACATCTCTAGCGATCTCCTTTGATGCGAGCATCCCATCAGCCCTTCAGCAACCATCTGACAACCCACCGGCGAGACCAGTATACTGCACAAATTTATGAAGTCGGAGTCATCTTCTCCAGCTCAGGCAATTGTTGAAACAACACCAGCCAACCGTTTTCACTATCTCCAGCGATGAAAGCACAATTCATGCGACATTGCCCGATCCCGTCCTGTTACATTTGCTAATGGATCATGACGACAGAGGAAGCATCAAAAGTAGGGATCTACCACAACCGTTACCTAACTTCACGGGGCGCAACCGACAAAGTCACTGGCCATAACTGCTTGTCACGACCCGTGAACAAGTTGAACACGAAACAATAACTGTTGGCGAGGTTGTGATTGCATTTTACAAGCCGCAACTCCCATATCAAGATTCGTGACACTCTATAATCGGTCGTGATGGACAACTGAAAATTTTGGTATATAACACTGACAAAAGATGCACACTTTCCAAACGAGAGATTGACCCTATTAAAGAAGAGGAGGCCCAACCATCATTCTCAAGTCATAGCACAATTAATCTCATCAAATGATGTCTAGCAGGCTTCCCACAAGACATCATAAATACGGAGACTATTCAAGCTAAGCAACTTCTCCAGCCAGTTGAAATCCAAGGACAACTATGAGGACTTCTTCCTATTTCGCTTCAACCATCAAACCGAGATACTTGGTTGTTTCTTCTCCTTTCTCCCTTTTACTTTACTTGCTTATATTATTTTCTTTATGGGTTTGGTCTTAAACACTAAGGAGAGTGTTTAGTTCAAGTTGGGGGAGAATGCACATCATATCTTGAATTGCATTTTTTGCAATTTAAATGAAAATCTGTAAAAATCTTAAAAAAATCACAAAACACCACCATTACATCTCATAACCCTTTTTGACTTCTTTAACTTGTCTTCAGGTAGATGTTTGAAGTCAAATATTGTTTCTTTGATTTAGTAGCACTTGAATATTCATTACTTGAGTCCACGATTATGTTGAAAGGAATTGTGAATTCTCTTACTACAATTCTTGTTCAAACCTGCTTTATTTTTTCTTTATTTAACCTTGACAACAATAGCCTTTTTATTGGACATCTAAGTATTTATTGAGTTTATCGTATTGTGAAAAAGTATATGAAAAAAATTGAAAAACAACAAGAGTGAAAAAAAAATTATATGTGCTGAAAATAAAAAGAGTGGTACTTGAGTACTATTTGGAACTTGGGTGACTTCGGGCAATTAAGTTCGAAGGGTGCCTTAACACCTGTTTCCTAAAGCCATCTCATCTGGGAGTCGAAAGCCTGCTACACAGATCACCTTGCTCAATATGAAGAAATACTCGAGTGCCAACTTAATTACCTAGTTCAAAAATTTTATTCAGCACCTGAGAATGTTTGGGCAAGTACATTCGTAGGGGACCCTTAAATCCTGGTGACCTAAGACCGTCTGATCTAGGATCCATCGGTTGAAAGCTCGCTACATAAACATCCTTGTGAAACCTTGTTTGAAAACTACAACCATGAAAAAAAGAGCTTTAGAGTCTGTGCTTAATTAGGAAAAAGTACGAGCTAAGTTGATATTTACATATTCAATATTTATGCTATTATTTGATAAATTGTGTTATTCTTAGTTGAGATTTACAACAATATCCTTTTTATTGAACATCTAAGTATTTATTGAGCTTATCGTATTGTGAAAAAGTATATGAAAAAAAATTGAAAAACAACAAGAGTGAAAAAAAATTATATGTGCTGAAAATAAAAAGAGTGGTACTTGAGTATTATTTGGAACTTGGGTGAGTTCGGGCAAGTAAGCTCGAAGGGTACCTTAACACCTGTTTTCTAAAACCATCTCGTGTGGGAATCGAAAGCCTGCTACTTAGATCACCTTGCTCAATATGAAGAAATACTCGAGTGCCAACTTAATTACCTAGTTCAAAAATTTTATTCAGCACCTGAGAATGTTTGGGCAAGTACATTCGTAGGGGACCCTTAAATCCTGGTGACCTAAGACCGTCTGATCTAGGATCCATCGGTTGAAAGCTCGCTACATAAACATCCTTGTGAAACCTTGTTTGAAAACTACAACCATGAAAAAAAGAGCTTTAGAGTCTGTGCTTAATTAGGAAAAAGTACGAGCTAAGTTGATATTTACATATTCAATATTTATGCTATTATTTGATAAATTGTGTTATTCTTAGTTGAGATTTACAACAATATCCTTTTTATTGAACATCTAAGTATTTATTGAGCTTATCGTATTGTGAAAAAGTATATGAAAAAAAATTGAAAAACAACAAGAGTGAAAAAAAATTATATGTGCTGAAAATAAAAAGAGTGGTACTTGAGTATTATTTGGAACTTGGGTGAGTTCGGGCAAGTAAGCTCGAAGGGTACCTTAACACCTGTTTTCTAAAACCATCTCGTGTGGGAATCGAAAGCCTGCTACTTAGATCACCTTGCTCAATATGAAGAAATACTCGAGTGCCAACTTAACTACCTAGTTCAAAAATTTTATTCAGCACTTGGGAATGTTTGGGCAAGTACATTCGTAGGGGACCCTTAAATCCTAGTGACCCAAGACCGTCTGGTCTAGGATCCATCGGTTGAAAGTCCGCTACATAAACTACCTTGTGAAACCTTGTCTGAAAACTACAACCATGAAAAAAAGAGCTTTAGAGTCTGCGCTTAATTAGGAAAAAGTATAAGCTCAGTTGATATTTACATATTCAATATTAATGCTATTATTTGATAGATTGTGTTATTCTTTTTACACGAGGTTGTACTTGATTTTTGTTTAAATATGTTTGAGATTCAGAAACTCTATAAATCTTGATTCCAGGATGAAAGAGTGATGTTCTTGTGATGCACATGAGAGTGGAGAGTGCTAGAAAAGTATTGATCTTTAGGATGAATGGCTATGATGGAATTCTCTTGAGTCATACAGAGAACTTTTGCTTGAGGACAAGCAAAACTTTAAGCTTGGGGGAGTTTGATGCATGCATATTCCAACATATTTTTAGGCATATAATTAGGTTTATTTTAGTTAATTTTGTCATAAGAATGCATCCATTTTATCGTTTATTTGCTTGTATTTGTCCGAGTCATGATTCTATCCAAGATTGATATTTATTAGTAGAAAAACACTTGAAGGAGCAAAGAAGGGCTATAAGAGACTACACAACGAAAAGAGTAAACTTTAGAGGCAAAGGATCACAATTTCTAAAGTATCATAGGTCGTTACATGTCATCATGACCTCGACAACAAGCACAATTCTGCATATCACAATGTAACGGGCTGTGATGTCTTATCATAGGTCGTTACACTACATTTCACGGGGAATAATGGAGTTTCACGATCTCTATGGAGAAGAAAAATCAAAGTTTTATGAAGTAACAAGTTGTTATATAATGTTACTGGCCGTAAGTGACAAAAAAATAAGAGTTTTCAAAGTGAATACCCCATGTTACGGGTCATTACAGTTCATCACCAGTCATTACATGGCATTTCACGGGTCACAACATCCATCACGGGTTGTTACAACCCTATCACAGGCCATTAAATATGTTACAGGTCACAACAACAAGCCTAGTTTCACCAGTTCTCACTCAAACTCGAATCTTTTGGAGGAATTTTAATGGGAAAATGATTCTTATCTTATCCAAACTCCTTGAGGATCAAAAGGAAATATAATTAAGAAGATTTGAAGGTGTTTTGAAAGATTAAATCTCAGTCACAAAGTTAATTATGAATTCAACAGAGATTTCCTTATCTTGACATGAAAGATTTTCAATCTTTCTCAAACTCTATGGAAACCCTAGAAAACCCTTGGAGGCTATAAATACACCTTTTAAGAGCCAGAATTCATATGCTAGGAGCCTGAAACCTATGCCTACAAGCCAAGGATGTGAGGACAATTTGAAGGGTTGTTGAGAAGGTTTCTGTGTGGTACACTCATTAAGAAGATCATGCAGAGGTTTATCGACGTCTAGATGAGTACGCTTTGTGCTAAATATTCTTGGGATAATATTCTCTATAATTTTTTCTACAATCTTTTTGTTTGTAATAGTCTTAATTGTTAGGGTATAAATTATAGACCATTTTTTGTTAATGATTATACGTTATTTGATTTTCATGAACATGATTGTCGAGTTTTAAGTGAAATAGTTGGTTATTAATTGTGAGGTGTAACCAATCTCTTTTGTAATTCATGTCCTATCTTGTTGATGTGTTAAGGACGGCTAGATGTGTTTAGGAATACATCTCCTTGCATCCTAATCTGAGTTGATTGAGAGTAGATCCATTAATGAGTGCTTTCAGTTTTACTAAGGTTAAGGATAGTTGGTTTACTAGTTAAGAGAGATCATATATTAGTGATGCATACTAATTATGATGATAAAATCGCTAGCAAGTGCACTAGTCGTATCAAGTAATAAAAAGTGAATAGAATGTCGATCCCATGAGGAAATTATTATCCTAATGTTAAATCACTAAACTAATAAGAGGGGGTACATTGACATGGTGATTTAAATATTTACCAAAATAAAATAAATAGTAAAACAATGGTAAAGATTTAATAATAAAGCGTCAGAATTGTGATGACTTGAGCAATGGACTAGGATGAATAAAGTATAGGAAAATCTGAATTTTAATGAATCAAATTCAGTTTTTTAGTCTTTCTCAAGAGGATTAGATTTTACTGAAATTTAGATGTTAGTTAGGATGCATCCACTAAATAGAATCTAACAAAAATAATCGGTCCTATCAAGGATGTCAATATTCCTATTAGGGTTTTGAATAATATTAAGTTGTAAAAACCTAAATTGAAGATTGTTCTATTCAGGATGCCAATTTCACAGACCTCACATCCAATGTTCCTATCTAGTATGACACTAGATGTGGCATGCAATGTATAAAATATAAATAAATTCCCAAAATCCAATATCTTACAAATAGGTTATTCTTATCCAATAACTCATTCATAAATCATAAATCAAGGAAAAGAATTACAAAGAAGTCTAACAAAGCATGCACATGAGATCGAAAAATAACTTAAATTGATATTAACAAAATTTAGGGTTCTCAGTTTCCCCTTTTACATAAAAAAATCACCAAGAAGAAATAACTCTAAACATGGGAGTTCATCCTTTGAATATGTGGGAGAAGATAATACAAGAATAATTACAAATCAATTACTAAAGAATAATTACACCTTGAAATTCTTGACGATCATCTCCACAATCCTGTAGCACTTCGTCTTCGACTTTTGTTGCTCTCCTAGGCTCCAAGCATCCTTGTTTTAGGTTTTTATGTGTTATTTATAAGGATGAAGAGGCCTTGGTTTGGTGGAAATCATCCAGGAGTAGCCTAGGAGTTGACCGAAAATCAGGACCGTCCGAGAATACACCAAAATCGCGTTATGTACAAAAATCCGGCAAAGTGACACGGCCCGTGATCGAACGATGGTCTCCAACTATGATGTGCACCAAAGCCCGTGACGGAGAAGTCACGGCCGTGACCGAACGATTGTATATTGGCTGCACATACATCACGACCCATGATATAATGATCACGGTCGTGACCGAACAGTTGTGATATGACTAGTATGCATCACGACCCGTGATCTGGGAATCACGACCATGATCAAACAGTTCAGCGTGTCACGCCCGCGACACGGACGTGACTGAATGATAGTCTTAGGACGTCATGGTCCATGATCTGGGAATCACAACCGAGATCGAAGCAACAATTTTTCGTCAAATATTGCCACGGCCCGTGATAGAATTTTCACGACCGGGATGAAGCTAGTCTCCTCTGTATATGTTGTCACGGCCCGTGACAAAACATCACGGCCGTGACCGAAGCTAAATCTTTTCAGCAGGCGATATCACGACCCGTGATAGAATTTTCACGGCCGTGACCGAAGCCTACTTTTCCAATTCTTCACAATTTTCTTAGGTCTTTACTCTGCCATGTAGCCAACAACCCCTAGACACATAGAAAATACACATTATGTAGATTCTGACTCATTGAATGAAGTAAAACAAAAGAACAATAAAAAAATGCATGATTATGTTAATGAAATGTATGTGAATTATGCTAAATATATACTAGAAAACATGAGTGAATAAATAATTATCACTCCCCCAAGCTTGAACTCTTGCTTGTCCTCAAGCAAAACTCTAGAGCATATGCTCAAGACAATTCCATCATAACATTAGCCATGCAGACCAATACGTTTCTTACACCTTATTTCTCCTGCTCCTCAATAGTAATGCACTATCACCTGTCCTCTTGCTTCATAAAGTGTTGACTTGTAAATAATTTAAACATAATCACTCACAGCTTTAAAGACAAAGTATGATAATTTACAACGTTAATGTTGAAAGAACAAGTATCCTGGAGTTTATACTATCAACATTGCACATCTCAATATTTATTGACTTTTCATTTCAATTGTAAAGAACTAGGAAATTAACTTCACACGTAAATGCTTCTCCATTTTTCACAAGGTGGTCCATGTAGCAGATTTTTGATTGATGGATCCCAGACCAGATGGTCTTAGGTCACCAGGCATTAACCCCTACGGATTTACTTGCCCAAACACACCCAAGTTCTGAAGAACACTTAAGAGCTACTTCAACTCCTTTGCTCATACTCCTTTTTCATATTATTTTTCAACTTTTCTTTTGCATACTGGATTTTCTTTTCAACTTTTTTTTCACTTTTTCACATATTTTATAAGCTAAACAAATACGTGAGTCCTCAATAAAAATGTTGTAATTATACACTTGAGTACNATGTGTGTGTGTGTGTGTGTGTGTGTGTGCGTGCTACACAAAGTGGACTCAAACCAAATGCATGAAATGCAAACTCCCCCAAGCTTAGACTACACACTATCCTCAGTGTTCAAGCCTTCATTGAGGGAAGATGAGACAACAATGCAGACTAAAGAATGCAACTAAAAGTACATGAAAATACAACCTGATGACTCTATGGGTATTAGCGGCGGTGGTGGCGGAGAGAAGAAACCTCCATAATGCTCTTGGTTAGTGTAATAATCACACATGCGCCTAATCGTCTCATATATATTATCCCGGCATGCTCGAATCTCAATCAACATATCAGCCATCAGGTGGGCTCTCATCTTTATCATCATTTGAGCTTGGATTTTTTTTTCAAACGATTCTAAAACTAAGCGAAATCATTCAAACCCTAAGATTCCAACAACTAAGATTCAGATACTCCTATACCATGATTCAGAAAAAATCTAGAGATATCAGTAGTTAATATTTTAAGACTGTGGACCAGAATTTAACAAACAGCAAAGAGAAAAATTAAGAAGAAGACTCAAACTCAAAACTAATACCCCAAAGACTCATGGACCAGAATATAGACATGCTAAAGACTATAGAACTAAAACTCTAAGACCAACATTCAGAATAACACTAAAAAATCTTCAGAAACTAATACTTTAAAACTCTTATACTAGAATGAAGAAGAACATTAAAACTAGACTCCTCGACTCATCAACCAGAATGAAATGCTAAAGACCCAAGAAGACAAAACTCATAGACCAGGCGTCAAATATGCTAAAAATTTCGAAAGACAACTCTAAGGCACAAACATAACTAAACGAAAGTTTATGTACAAAGGATGCTAAGTTATATTCGTTAGCTTGACTTTTTCCTCAGCCTTTCTCAAGTTGTTATGTACAAAGGATACTAAGTTTTGATCATTGTTGGTAAATTATTATTGTCAACTGATAATTGATTATTGATAAATGATATATAGTATTCATGGTTATTAATGGCCTTATTAATATTATTAAAGGCATTGAAATTCATATTTTAGTAATAAATCATGATTATGATTAAATATTATTTATTGAATAATTGCATGTTATGTATTGATGATTATATTGTGCTTCTAGTATTGATTGTAGAATTGATTGAACCACACCTAGAAGCGTTATTGCATCTGCAGTCGTAATTAGACTTTAAAATTTACAACCATTGATTGTGATTGTACTTGGCATATTGAAGATTGATATCTCGATGGATTGTATTTTGGGGTGCCGATATCATCCCGAGATTTTTTCAAATCATTGATCATATTGTGGGATGTCGATCTCATCCCAGGATATTTCCAAACCATTGATCTATGACCCAGATGTGGGGTATTGTAGGTACTATGTGTTATCCGAGCTTGGTCAGCCTTATTAACATCGAGATGACCACTGTCTTCAATACATTGATAAATGAACATGCATTAATTAATTGATTGATTGATTGATTGATTGATTGATTGAATATTAATAAATATCATATGACATATTGAGACGGTTTATTGGGGACGAATATATGAGGATGATTTATTGGGAAGTCATAAGAGAGACTTCCAAATGTCATATGATATATGATAAAGAAAATGAAGTAAAAGATAAACTTCATTTATTATTGATTGGTTATGAGCTATTGATCATTGACATTGATACATTATGTACCTATAGGTAATCATTGATGCTCATACCGTTATTGATAATTGTAAAGATCGAACATTGATTAATAAATTGAAGTAAAAGATGAACTTCATTTATTATTGATTAGTTATGAGCTATTGATTATTGATATTCATATATTGTATGCCTACGGGAACTTATTGATGCTCATAACAATATTGATGATTGCAAAAATTCAACATTGATTATTGATAACATTGAAAAGTAACAATAATGATTATCATAATGTACTAACAAGAGTTAGTATTGATAGATGACATTGATTATACTAGAGTAGGAGACACATCTAGCTTATTGATATTGATTCATACTAATATTAATTTAAATTGATGAAACATATGATTGCATCATGTTAGTGTAATGAACTCATTAGCATATTATTATTGTTAAATGATAATAACTTTCATAAAGTGTTAAATTAAAACTAGTAGTATGAAAGTTATTGATTATACTAGGATAGTTAATACACCTAATATATTGTTGATTATTGAAATATTCATTTATTGATATGATCTTTTGAGACCAATGTTAGGTCTCTGAAATATATATGACTGTCACATATGACTAACTAAAATGGATTTTCCCTGCATTCTGGATCTGTGCAGGTAATCGAGAATAATGGATCGCGGCTCGACGTAAAGATTGCACATGGTATTTGTATAAAGTCTTGTATCATTTTGAGTCTTGCAGTGATTATATTTAATTATTAACAACTTTTTTCATTGTTTATAGTTTTATATCACATTTGTTTATTGTCGTAGTATTTCCGAGATCACCTAATCGTGTGTCGAATATCAATTCGGCCGCGTGTCTAGGCCGGATTTCGGGGCGTTACATGATCAATACATTGTTAAATCAACATTTTAACCTATTGCGACTAAGCACGCAATACGCGTTCTAGATGAGCAATCAATGAATCAATCATATAATATGAAAATATTTAACAAAATGGATCAACAGTAAGGTCGGTTAGCAGACTTAACTCTTGGCGCTCATCCGACTTGAAGGTCAATCATACCACCTCCGATCATTTCATTACTCTATGCTCATCAGAGATGAAGGTCGTTCAAATCACCTCCGACTGACTCATCACTCGTTGCTCATCTAACATGAAGGTCAGTAGGAATGCTAATGACCAACTCATCACTCGCTGCTCATCTAACATGAAGGTTAGTAGGAATGCTTATGACTGACTCATCACCCGGTGTTTACTTATATTAAGGTCGGCCAACCGACTATCCTAAAATCAAGAAACTTAAAATATGAAACCTAGGTGTTTGTCTAGGTTTTTGTGAGATCAATACAACAACGAATTGTTCCACTCTCATTGCACTTACATGCTCAAATTATTTGCACATTTTAGTGATTATTCATAATATGCATTTTTATATATGGAACCCTAGGTTTAATGGATCATAAAATGATTTTGGCAATATATGAAACATAAAGCACACAGTTGTCCAAACATAAAAAGTAACACTATAACCTCCTAATTCATGCTCGTAGCACATATCAATAAATGTTGGTACAAGGTCAATGTAAGATCCATGCCTTAATTGCCTAAATTACTCTTTGCTCTTGGTTCCTCCCTCCTCTTCTTCCTCCCCAAACTCTATCAACCCTTCTCTTGATTCTTGACTCAATCTCTCCTTTATCCTTGTTGATTTAATACTGGAAATGGTAAAGGTCAGGTTCAATCTCGGATTTGGGTTTCTGAGCTAAGTTTACAATGCGTGGAGAGGGGATAACATGAAATAGAGAGGTGATAAAAATCTGGTATAGGCTTATATATGGCTTGTGGGTGAGTTTGAGTGGATTTTTAGTGTTCAATACGAGAGGTTGGGTTCCACCCTTTTTTGTTTCTTTTCCCTTTTCTTTTTCTGCTTTGTTTTCACTTATGATTTGTCCTCTAATTTGAAACGATTATAAACCCTCATTGAATAAATGTGGGAATTGTGCTTTTGTTTCTTCTTCAAATTCCCATGTGACTTCTTGCCTTTAGTGATGCTTCCATGCAATTTTCACTATTGGCACCACATTGTTAGGGAATTGATGTTCAAAATACTTTAAGGTCTCAGTTGCATGTTATTTATAGGTTAGGTGTAATATTTAAAAATATATCTATGATCTACTTAACTTACGAAAATATTAACTAAGTTCATTCCCTTTTATCTAAATTTAATCTAATTAATTATAGTATTATAATTTTATTATATGTGATTAGTTATTTTAATATAGCCATAAATAAGTTCTGAATGAAAAATCTAGTTAATCATGAATTTAATAATATTAATTATCTTTAAGTAACTAATTTTATTAACTTCAAATGGATATATTAATTTAAGGGTTTAATGGAGGTGAAACACCCTCCATGTGTTTTACCGTGAAACACATATATGATTAATCATTTATTTTTTAAATCTATGATTTAGATTAAAATAGATGAGAGAAAAAAGATAGGGAAGTGGTTTCAAATTTTAGTTAGGTGGTTTTAGATTGTTAACACATAGATTGAAAAATGGATGGTTAATCATATAGGTGTTCCATAGTAAAAAAACATAGAAGAGACTTTAACCTCCATTAAACCCTTTATTTAATTATATTTTATATTATCTTAATATATTTTTGTCTTTTGTTTCACCAACTTAACAAGCTATGTAGCATATATGCATGGTGATTTTAATTTGTTGTCAAGTTCCTTCTTTTACTCATTCTTAAATTGATCGCCTTAATCCAGACCATCTTATTCTATGTGTACAACTAGATCACCTTACTCTATGTTTCTGATTATAATATCTGAAGTTTGTAATTCTTAATTAGTGTAATTATCTCAGTATTTTTTGAATTGTATAAGCTTCTAAGTAACTGACACCTCAACCTTTCTTAAACTGACTTAAGATTCTCTATTTTATTTTTTTTACCACCAAATGATATGCCATGACTTCTAAGATTATTTCATTTTACACCCTCTATCATTGTTGCAATTTATCTTAATTGAGTCACGTCTCCACCTACATATCCTAGTCAAGTTTATTCATATACCACCAACACATAATGGTGATAGATGCATCTTACAAAAGCACCATATTACCATGGAATTAATGTATTTACGAAACCTATTTACTCAAGGTCTAAGGTGGATCGCGTCTAACTCGTACATATGCCATGTTGGGGTTGTCGGGTTGTTGGACTTTTGCTAGGCTTTGTAAACAGAATTTTATTAATTTTAAAGTTAGTTGAAGCCCTAGAATCCCTTATATATACTCTTAGGTCACAAGCGAAAACTCTCATAGGCCATTATTTTTGTAGCCGTCGTAAAAGATTCCTCTTCCTCTTCCTCTCCTCACTTCTCTTCTACTCTCCTTTGGCGAAGGCGTAAGGACTAGATCCCTCTGCCTGGTGATCTAAAGTTTTCTCTCTCTCCTCTATATTCTTATACCAAAACCACGTCAGGAGAAACTGCAGGAACACAACGACAGTGTATTATGAGGGAACAAAAGGTGAGGGACTGCTGAACGACCCAAAGAAAAGAGTATGTTTTAGGCGGATCCCTTTCTAGTGCCTCTCGAACCGCACGAAATGGTCGCCTATTACACAGCTCACGAACTCTGCCTAGGGTGTTGTTGTGGTTGGTTGGTTGTTTGCTGGAAGGTGAAGGATTCATGTAAAATTCACAAATTCCCTATTCGGGATCGGGTGGTCCCACGATTAGATCATTTTCTTGATAGATAATTGAGAGCTAGGTTTTCAACCCTGAATCATAATAGTCATTGATATAGATATTGATTTTCGATTTTCATTTAGCCTTCTAGATGCAATTATTATTTGGATATAATTATATAATAATTTTTGTAATTAAAAAAATAGAGAAATTGCAGCCGGGTAGTCGAAAACGAATCATGTTCCCCTCGGACACGGCCTACATTCGTAGGGCTCAAACCTTAGACTCACACCAAGAAACATAGTCTAATATAGGACACGGTCTGCATCACCTAGAATGCGATGATTATACCATATGTAATTAGGTAAATTGAATCACACGGATCATGTCGAACCCTAATATGGCCCGCATCGATGGACAAGATGGCAACATATAATCAATGAGATACGTGCCACTAAAAGCCTCAATTTGGTAGGCTGTTATAATATGTTTTCTCTACTCTTATGTAAACTCTAGATTGAATTGTTTCTTGCTTTCATGTTATGATAAGGAATAATATTGGAGCAAGATAAGGGTTTAAACATGATAACTAAATAAAAGTTGGGGTCTCCATGTATTGCATTGTTGGGCGTCATTGTTAAATCTTGTTAGGGCCAGTAATGTAGCTGCACGAAAGCTCTTGGTTCCTATTGTACGGTCTCTTCTTCGCTATGAAACAAAGAGGATTCTCAAGCATCATCTCCCTTGTGGGCACTTGTCGTAGTTTGTGCATCACCATTAACCATTGTATTGGCGAACCTCCAAAGAACCCATGAGCCACATCAAAGTCGCCCCAAAGTCACATCAAAGTTACTCAAAGTCACTAATGGGATAAGTCAAAGATAAGGACATTAATTACATGGACTAAAGTATTGCATCGAGTCGGAGCAACAAACCAGTGTATTAAACTAGAGCAATGTGTAGGAAGAATATAGCATTGATATTGGATAAGATCGTACATCCATCATATTGATGATTTATGATTTTTTTTCTATGATTTTATTTTACTATCCTAGCCTATTTTTCATGCTTGATTACATTATGAAATCTATATCTAGTTGTTGCCTTACATATTAGGCTTCATAGTTCACGAGAGAGTTGCTTCCCTTGTATTGGATCCTACAGGTAGTCGATATACAAAGGTATGCTTCCTGGTGGTGTGTGTGGTGGCTAATGCTTGTGATGAATGAAACTTTCATATGGTTGTGGTCCTCTGTTGAGGTGTCTTTTTTGTTTTGGATTTTTATTGAGTTGTAATAGTTATGTCATAGAAACTAAAGAGATATTCATTTCTTTTCTTCTACATCTTTCTCCCTTTTTATGATAACATTGACGAGCAAAAGATTTTTTTTCATAACATGAAAACAATATTTTTTTAAAAAAATAATAATGTCAAAAGATTTTATCAAAATGATTTGATAATATTAAATTAAGTTATAGATGCATATATCAATTTGTAAATGTTATCCTTGCCCAACTTTGCATATAAATAAATTTTCATCTAAATTGAAGTCTCATGAAAGAAAAATACATCATATAACTTTTAGATACAAGATATCTTCAAATAAATTCATAAAATTATTTTCAATAATTGGTTGTCATATGAATTTTCAAATAAACAAATTGTGATCATCTAAATAAAAGAGTATCAATCAAAGTCGTATATTGAAATTCACATCAATTACTCAAGGATCACAAATTTTTGGATTTGAACAAAATTATTATATACGTGCTAAACATGTTAATGCTTTCATTTTACTTATAAAAATAATGCATTTATGGATTACTACAAGGATATACGCAAAGCTAACCATTTAAACATTCAATCCTTATATACATAATGAAGTATTATTCAAACAATATTACTCAAGCTTGAATAAGACACAATAAAATTTGCATTTTAATCTTTGTGTCCTATAACATATTGGATCACACAAGCATGTAAAATTGACATTCAAGTTTAAGTTATAATCCACATGTGTGATAAAAAAAAATTCATGTGACATTGTATAATGTTACTTTATTTATTAGCATATGAAGCACGATCGATGCGTTAGGTCAACGCATCATGTCGGCTTCAACTCCCGATCGTGTTTCATGACTGATCAGATTTTAGGGTTTTCCTTCAGTGGCGCGGCCCATGTCGAATATCAACGAGGGCCATTGATGCGTGCTAATTATGCAGATAAAATCGCTAGCAAGTGCACTAGTCGTATCAAGCAATAGAGAATGAGTAGAGTGTCGATCCCACGAGGATTGGTATTATTATCTATCTAATTCCACCAACTAATAGGAGAAAATAGAGTTTTATGAAAAGGATAAAAGATCAAATTAAAAATAAAATTAAAAAAAGGTTGATGTCAAGAAGCACTAGTCCAAGATGAATAATTAAGAAAAATCATGTTTTATTAAATCAATTCAGTTTTGTCAACTTTTAAGAGGATTGGAGTTTCCTATAGATATGACTTCCTATCCAGTATAAGCCAACTAACAATTGTTCCTATTCAGGATGACAATCTAACCCATTAGGTAAATTGAGATGCATGAAGATGGATGCCTAGACTACGAATTATTCCTATCCATGATGCTAATGTCATAGACCTCACACTGATATTCCTATCCATGATGCTATCTATGTGTGATTTTACATGTCATGAATAAAATTACAAGATCAATTCATAAAATCCAGAGAAAATCACGAACAAGTTATTTCTATCCAGCATGCTAACATATCATGACATCAAAGAATTTATGAAAGGCATGAAGAATCACATGCATACGCATAAAAGATTGAATAAACTAAAATTAATATGAAAAGCTAGGGTTTATTCAATTTTTCCTTTATAATAGAAATTCTCCACAAAATATAGATCTAACAATAGACATGAGAGTTCATCCTTCGAATAATAAAAGAGGGAAGGTACACAAAAGATTCAGAATCAAAACTCTTCGGTAAGGTTGCTACAGCACTTCGTCTTCTCCTCGGCGTGTAAGCACTTCCAGGCTTTTAGAACATCCCAGGCTTGAAGAGCATCCCAGGCTTGCAGAACATCTCCTCTTTGAGGTTTTGAGGGCTATTTATAGGTTAGAAGAATCTTAGACTTGATGAGAATCATCCAGGAGAAGATCATACTTCAAAAGAAATTAGAACCGTCGAAAAAGAAAACTTCAAAATCGTGAAAATACCCTTTTCCCACATCGTCGCGGCCTATGCTAGGCTTGTCATGGCTGTGACTCAAGGAAAATGAAAAATCCCTGGAGTTGTCACGGGCCGTGACCAAAGGTAAAACATGCATCTGTGTCACGAGCCGTGACTTTCAGTGTCATGGTCGTGACGGGCTAAATATCACTTCTGGACTTGTCACGTGACCGAAGTTGAAGTTGAACAACCTCCTCC
>LTAE01004978.1:6117-19790 GCA_001647135.1 Pontederia paniculata | reverse complement strand
GGTCCTTTGGAAGAATCATATAGAGAGAGAGGCTACATGGGAGTTAGAGGAGGACATGAGGAGGAGTCATCCTCAGTTGTTCTGATGTTTCAGGTTAGTATTAATTTCGAGGAAGAATTGTTTTTCCTATTTACGGTTGAGCATGCATAACGTATCTAGGTTATCATCATACATCATATCAATGGTGTCATTCTATGTCTAGCATACCAAATAGATCATCAACATAAATGTGAGATATAACATGTCTTTCGCATCCAATTTGAACCATCAATATGATCTATAATCACAATTTACTTCTTTTGCATCAACATGGACAACTAGCATTGTTAAAACTATCAATTTCTGATAATACTACCCGTCAGTATTGACCAATACTATCATCTATTGAGAATACGACATGCCCGTACAATTTTGTATGACCGTACAATTTTGTACAGTCCGCCAGTACAAATCAATACGGGCGTATTGACTTGTCCGAGAGGATTTAGGACGACCTGTATTGTTTGATACGGGCGTATCGGGCTCCGTCCATTTTTCCCCTTTTTCACATCTAAACAATCCAGTTTTGTCCTAGGTTCAAATGTTTATCATTCTACATCATTTTTTCAAGTTTCTTACATGAAGTTAAGCATAAAACATTGCATAGCAAAGCATCAAACATCACACATAAACATTTACAAATTTGTAACCCTAAGATTATGATTCTAGTATGAATCCTAAGCATACTCTTCAATTTCTAAATCCTAATTCTTCCTTCTCCCTTAGAAATGATCTTCATAGGTAAATCCACTTGAAAGACAAGAGGGAGAAGAGGATTCCCTTTACATACCTTTTTGGCCAAATCTTTGTCCTACTTTGAAATCTTTATCTCTTCTTCTTCTCAATCCTTAAGAGCTCTTTTCCCCTTTTGTTGCAAGGAGTGGCATTCTTCTTCTATATGATCTGCTGCTGAAAAATCAGAGAATGAGAGCTTTAATCCTCCTCTTTTTACTGCTGGTCATGGATATCAATGGAGAGAAAGAGGGAGAAGAAGGTGGCTATACAAATTATGTGAGAAATGTGCTATTTTCGGTTGAGAGAGAAAATAACAGCAGAAATGGCCTTTATAGTGTGTACTTAGTGGGTTTTATGGTCCTATTAGGAGCTGCCAAGTGGCAAAAGGTGGGGGCCCTCCTTTCTTCTCTTAAACATGATATTACAATAAACTTACAAAGAACGAAAATGATGATCGATGGAGCTCCCACTAAAAAATGGTAACTCTATTGAGAAACATCGGAAAAACCCAAATCAGACCTCGGAAAACCTTGTAACATCGAAGGAGAATGACAAAAACAAATAAGGAACGAAAACGCGTGGTCGATGACGGCCAATCGTGCACAAACCCGTCCGACGTCACCTTCGAATCTTCCGCATCTGAGCTGCTATGCTACACGAGAAGGAAATCAGTTAGCAACCCCGTATCCGTGTTATCAAGATGAGTCTAGCGTACTGTCAGATGGCGCCGTCGTCGCCGCTGCCCTGGTGCTGTGTCGCCGGATGAGGGAGAGACAAACGAGAGAGAGAGATGGAGGCAGCACTATACTAACCCAAGGACATTGTCTATTATTATTATTATTATTATTATTATTATTATTATTATTATTATTATTATTATTATTATTATTATTATTGCCTCGAGAAAAGACTAACCTAACCCCGTTACTTCTGAAAAAATCACCAAGATGCCACTATGGGCTTTGCTTATAAGTTGGCCCTATTATAGATCGAGAGGGAGACCTGGGCTAATAATTGCATAATCTCTTTTCATTTTATTAGTTGCCAAGGGTGCTTAAACATTTACAAAAAAGTCGCATGAGAGTTTGTAATTTTATATTCATTTTTAGTGTTTAGATGGATACAAGTTACTTAAAATAAGTTTTAAAATGAAACTATACAACTATCATTTATGTTGCAAACAAAAACATTTTCTCTTAAATAAGGTCACAAGTTTTGTTCTTTATAATATGCGGAAAAATATATAAAAAGATCACCTATCATAACTTGTGCAAGTTAAGGTTGAATCAAATCAGTATAGGAAAAAAACTTACACATTGGGTTAGCACTTAAAAAGGAAAATGCAATTTATACATATATATTTTCTTTGTTTTTTTACAATAATTAAACAAAAGTGAATCAAAACGTAGTACATGATTTTCAAAGCCACATAAACGTGATTATAATTGAGAATCATATATGTTACCTACGATTTTTTTTAATGGATCATCCGATTTCGTTAATTAATTCAAGTCTTCTTAATAAATTATATTTAAAAACTCAGTTATCAATTTTCTTTTTAGTAAACTCTACCATAACTTTTTCACTTTTTTATTCTTGCAATTAGAGAAACTAACCATCCGACCTTGAACTCAAGTTGGATGGACCCAACTTGATCCTATGAAGATTAAATTTTATTGGAACTCAAGTTGGATTTCATTTTTTTTATATTCGTCTTAGAAGATCCACGTTAAGTCAACAATCCTGTTTTCAGGACCGGCCACTTGCAATAGCCAAAAGAAAAAAAGTTGTGTCGGGTCAGTCAAATAAATAATGCCATAGCCAAATATCAAACAAGCGGATCTTCATGCTTGGCCTAATAAAAAATGAACGTAAATTTTTTAATCTCATCGTAATAATCCACGATAAATACAGTTGAATTAATTCAACAAACGTAGAAAAAAACAAAATTCGTTGTTAACAGTTTTGATCACAGAGCATGCTGGTGGATGTTCTGACCAAATTGATAATAAGATAGGAAATATTGTAGTAATCAAAGCGAGTTACTTAAAAGTTATATATATGATGTATGCATTTTGTAACATATTTTAGGATCTGCATTCGACATAATTTTGAGTCATTTTGATATCACATGGATCTATTTTATTCTTTATTTGTTTATATTGTTTCGAGTCATGATTCTACTCTTGTTGGTGATTATTTTGTAGAAAATCAACTTAGGAGAGGCTAGGGTTGGAATCGACACCAAGACATCGACATAGAAATTATATTGATTCATCACGGGCCATGACAAGTCATTATGGGTCGTGATGAAGGTATAAAAGCATCAGTTCAGTCGTCACGAGCCATTACACATCATCACGACCTATCCAGTGGCCAATACAATTTCGACACAATCTGTTACGGGCCGTGATAGTGAATTACGGGTCGTGACAATGGATTTCACGACCGCTATGAAGATATTACGACCTTGGCCGCAGGCAACACAACTTCGATTCAATGCATTATGGGCCGTTACAAGCTGTTACGGGTTGTTACATGACATATCATGAGGCGTAACCAGATATCACGATGTATGTTGAAGCGATCATCAGCTACAGCGATGATGTTACGGGCCGTTACATTGTGTTACGAGCCATAATTATGAGAAATCGCCTTGGGATATCGGACCTGCACAAAAGTTATGGGCCGTGATGTTTCATCACAGGCCATGAAGACTGAAGATCAAATGAAGAATCAATACGTCACAGACCGTTGCTTTCCATTAGGAGCCGTGAGAAATAAGTTGATATACTTGCAGATTTGATAAGATTTGATGGCCAAAAAGAAGTCTATTTTATCGAGGACTTCAAAGATCTGATTGGAAGATGTTTCTGAAGATTTTAAAGAGATTTTATCACAGTCGTTGATTGAGATTAAAAGATTTGTACAACCCTATGAAACCCTAGGGTATAAAAAGGAGAAAAACCGAAGAGAGAAAAGAGATAGATATAGATTATACACAGAGAAGAGAGACAAACTTGAAGAGAAGAAGCCAGAGAGATCTACCCGAAGCCTTGAGCAGAATTTGGATTTTTTGGAGGCAAAGCTAGAGCAAAACGTTGAAGATCTTCTGTAAAGATCTAGAATTTGATTTCTTTTATTTGGAAGAACTATTTTATCATGTTTAGTTATATGCGTTAGGAACCTCTGAACCCTATTTTGGATTGAGTGTTATTGATTTGTTTCTTTTAGAATATGCATGTTGTCCTTAATGTTGTTCTTTCTTTGTGAAGATCATGAATTTCTCTTATTGACTGTTTAGTGTAATAGAATTCGTGGTTTGATCTGTAGAGAGGATTGATCTTTGAATTTAAAGTCCTAACATTGCATATCACAATCTGATTACTCGCGGGAAAATCTAGGTTGTGTGGCCTATTGATTGGACTTGTTTAAGCGGTCAACAATTTAAGAACTGCAATATTAAAGCATCTTACGTTTAGATTGATTTAGGGTGGATTCGTTTGAACGTCCCGATTGATCTGAAGTTGAGATAGTTGATTACACCTGTTTAAGGGATCATGATTTAGGCAATTCTTAGTCCATCACTAGAATGATTCTAATTCAATATAATTAGTGGTGAGATGGAGTTCTAAATCTTCCAACTTTATTCAATTTGAACTCATCTGACCTCATCGTTGGAATTTTATCTTTTCTTATCTTTTATTTTATGAGCTAAAACTGAAATTGATATTTTCTCTATTACTTTTGGAATTAGATAAGACTAGGTTACATTAGTCCTCGTGGGTTTGACATCCTTACTCTGTTATCACTTTATTACTTGAACGACTAGTGCGCTTACTAGTGTATTTAGAACGAATCAATACATATATATATATATATATATATATGTATATATATATATAATATATTATATTATATATATATATTATATATATAATATATATATAGATATATATATAACTCTGAATAATAAACTCTATAATTCTTTGGACATCACAGTCATTCGAATAATTGGGACGGCAAAATCGTTTGTCCAATAAGGGGTCTCATTATTTTTGTTTCTTATTTTTTATTGGGGGTCAGAATTATTCTGCATCTTGTATCATCTATTTTTGAAACTCAATCACTGCTAGATGACGTAATCGAGTCAAGGGTAATTCTTTGTGTAACGCCCCAAATTCATACCCCGTTAAGTGGCAGAATATAAATTTGGAGACTCTAGGATATCATTCTTTGACTTTACATTTGATCAAAAGACTGGTCAACATAATGAACATGTAATGCGGAAGCAATAATTTTTTTATTTATCTTGTCCTAAGTTATCAAATATTAAAATAAGGAGTGAGCATTTAACAGTGCAATGAAGATTTAGATTGTCCTAGCGCAGGCATGAAGCGTACATCAGGATGGATAAATCTCTACATAGGAGGGTGTGAAGCTCTAAACAGTTGGGGATAAATATCTAAACAAGAGGGAATGAGTCCCTAGACAAGAGGGAACGAATCCCTAACTAGTCGTCGGGGTTTTCTCTTCATGCGATAAGTTTAATTATAAAACTTTTTTAATCCTATTATCTAGTTGAGCAGTACGCTGACTTCTAAGTTATCTTCAAGGAGTCCTAATTCAATACATTAATGTCAGACAATCATTCAGTAGGATCAAACAACCAGTTAGAGCAAGTCATTTGTTTAAAAGGAACAAATAATTTACAATAAAATTTGGTCTCAACTTCGTAAGTTAAACATTACTTTATTCCTTAACCCCGTGTGGTATGATGGCCAGTGATAGGATTTTGACGGTCATGATAGTAATTTGATGGGCATGACTACAAGAAGTCCACGGACGTAAACTCAGTTTCACGGGCGTGGCCAAGACATCGATATCCTTTCTTCAATCTTCACGACCCATGACTTTACTTTCACGGGCGTGATCTTTAGTTCATGGGCATGACTTTTCATCTCACGGACGCCTCCACAACATCATTTTTTTCTCCATGTAGCTTCACGGCCCATCACAATTTGTTCACGACCATGACTATAAACTTCACAATTTGTGAAGTCGCATTCACGAGCGATGCCGAAAGTTGATTTCCTACGTTTCACTTCACGGCCCGTGAGTGTAGTCCTTCGTTCCATCGTCTTGGCATCATGGTCCATGAGTGTTTCTATCACGGCGACGCTTCGCCCCTTGATGGAGTAGCACCGCCATGACCATAGTCCTCTGATGCCTTCATGGCTGTGAAACTCAATTTTCACGGCCATGATGACGCCCAGTTCCCCCTTACCCTTCAATGTTTTATTCTCATTTTTCTACAGAAACTCATGGATACAAACTTTAACATTTAGGAGATGATACCAGGATCAAACATCAAATTTCTGAACATCATTCATTTTTTAATCTTAGCCGACTTAATTTAATCATGCTAAAGGCTAAATAAGGATTAAAGAACATGAATCTCATCATAAATCATCTTCATCTAGCATATGACCTAACATGTAATTGTTCTAGCATGAAAATTCTATCAAGATGATTAGATCCTACCTTTCTAAAATCTTTTATTTTATCATTCATATATGCAATGCCCTAAGGTTGATACTCTACTTACATACCTAAATTTCCAGGTGATCTAACTTCTTCTTTCTCATTCATGTATGTCCTCCTCTTTTCTCTCTCGTGATGGATCTTCTCCTCCCATCGATCATTGTCAGTGCTCATCCTTGTTCCTTGAACTCTGCACTATTGTTAATCTCCTTAGGTTAAACGTTACTTTATTCCTTAACCATAAGTTTGATGGGCATGTCTACAGGAAGTCCACTAGCATGACTTACAACTTCATGGGCATGATAACTTAGCTCACGAGCATGGCCAAAACACCGATATCCCTTCTTCAATCTTCACGACCCATGAATTTACTTTCAAGGGTGTGATCTTCAATTCGTGGGCGTGACTCTTCATCTCACAAGCACGTCTGCATCATTGTTTTTTTCTCCACGTAGCTTCATAGACTTGACATATTTGTTCATGACTGTGACCGACAACTTCACGGCTCGTGAAGTCGCATGTACATGCGATGCCGAAAGCTAACTTCCTCCATTGCATTTCTTGGCTCGTGATAGTTTCTTTCACGATTGTGACCATAGTCCTTCGTTACATCAACTTGGCATCACGACCAGTGAGGATTTCTGTCGCGACCATGACCATGGTCCTCCGATACCGTCATGATCGAGAAGCCCAATTTCATGGCCGTGATGACGCCCAGATCCCCCTTTCCCTTCTACATTTTATTCTCATTTTTTACATAAACTCACTGCTACAAACTTTAACATTTAGGAGACGATACCAGGATCAAACATCATATTTCTAACTATCAATCATTACTTTTAATCTTAACGAGTTAATTTAATCATGCTAGAGGCTAAATAGGGATTAAAGAATATGGAACTCATCATAAATCATCTTCATCTAGCGTATGACCTAACATGTAATTGTTCTACCATGAAAAATCTATCAAAAGGATTAGATCATAACCAATCTAAAATCTTTAATTTTATCATTCATATATGCAATGCCCTAAGATTGATCCTCTAGTTACATACCTAAATCTCCAAGTGATCTAATTTATTCTTTCTTGTTCGCGTTCATCCTCCTTTTTCCTCTCTAATAATAAATCTTCTCCTCCCCTTAATCGCTCTTGTTTCCTTGAACTCCATGATGTTGTCATTTCCTTGGCGTTCTCCTCTAGACCTTGGGAGAGAAAAGAGATTAGAGGGAGGAGGCTCTACGACATCTTGGGTTTTAAGGGAGATAATAATAATTGTGGGGGTTTTTCTCCACCCCTAAGAGTCTAGTTATAGGGGTTCTAGGACTTCCAAGTTTTAAACCATCTCAAACTCTATATTATTTAAATTTGATCCTAAATAAAACTAATAAATATCATTATTTATTTATTCTTGATTTTAATTAAAATAATGTTTTGGGTCGAGTGTTACACTTTGTGTCTTATGTGTGTTGATTTGTGTCTCCCAAATAATTATCATAAAAAAATTGGTATCAGAGCATTAGGGTTCATCGACGAGTCAAAATCAAACTAAGAGATGATGTCTACCAATATGAAGATCGAGAATTCACTGGGCGGAATAGTTTTCGACTATGACTAATCAAGATGCATGCACTTTCCGAACAACACGAGATGAGATCTAGGCACCACTAGCGAAGGCTAAATGAATGGAGATTGATTCAAATGCTAAATAGAAGGAGATTGATCTCACAGATTTGGCATTGCAGAAGGAGAATGTGCACTCGATAATCCTATTGTGTCTGGAGGATGAGGAGATAATTGAAGTTTTTGATGGAGAACGATGATCAGTATATGGTTGAAACTTGAAAGCCTTTACAGGAGGAATTCCCTCACCAACAAGTTAATGCTGAAGCAACGTGTGTTCACCATTCGCATGCAAGAAGGTACCCTCTGAAGGAACATCTTGATCAACTAAGTAACCTATTGATTGAATGAGAAACATTGATGTGAAGATTGATGATGAAGATGTTGTCCTACTTCTGTTAGTTTCTCTACCTTCTTCGTTTGAGAACTTTGTTCAATCGATGATCATCGGGAGAGATACTATAAGTCTAAAAGAAGTAAGATCGAGGCTTCATACTCATGAACTTCAATGTAGGATATATCGTAATTCTGTAAAGACTCAGGCCGCAGGATTGTTTTCGACTATGGAGAAGAGATATGCATCGAAGAAGGCCAAGTCGAAGAATAAGTAGCCAAATCCTAAAGAGAACACATTGATTTCTTATATGCTTGATATGTTATCCGAGAGGAAAGGCCTTACACATTTGCTTTATGGTTTTAAAAATGATCTAGGTTATTTCGATGCATGAATATCGTAATGAAGGAGAAATCGAAATAGCCCTAAATTGTGTATTTATCTAATATAAATTGAAAAGGATCTTCGATATTTGGGATTAGTCTTAATGCATTAGGTCAGAGAGTATGCGAGATTAAAAATTGAGAGGATTAATCTTCGTATATCTAGGACATAATATAGTTGACTTAAGCCTAAAACACTGGTGAGTTAAACTAGAGTGATTCTTTTTGCTATGTTAGATGTTCCATTCTATATTTAGGTCTAGGAGATCCTTAGTTAGATGGTGTAGACATGACACTACTCTATCTATCTACTTGAGTTTAATGTCACTGACCATCACTTGTGATCAATTCTTTTATCTTCTGTTTTATTTTATTTTAAAAACCATTCACTCAATTATTTTATCAACCCCTCAATTCTGATTACGTCTAGGGTACGACATTTCTAAGTCCTCTTGGGATCGGCATTCTTCATCATTTTATTATTTGTGCGATTAGTATACTTGCTAACGAGTGTGTACAATTATGTCACATCAATAGTCCGAGGACACAACTATACAAATGTGGGTCATTTCCAAGGAAAATGTGGTCCATGTCCGATATCGTGCACAACCGAAACCTCTCTGTTATCATGTAATCAAAATTAGATTTTCATGTAACAATTGGCATGCAAATATATTTGAACCAAGTTAAAGTATAGGGATCTAAAAGTATATCAATAATTGTGTATCATATCCTAACCTATTTTATTCCAAGGATCATCTAGAAATCTTAACATGCATTAATCTGATAAGAAAATCATATCTAGAAGGAATCTGCTTAGGAACATACTTTTTGGTAGGTCATTTGATCTTCAAGTTAAAGAAGTTCCTCCCCTTCGTTCCTTGCTAATCTGCTTTGTTGTTGACCTCCTTTTGCTTCTCCTACCTTGGCTTTGGTATAAGAATCTAGATGAGAGAATCAAAGGTTGTGATGGAGAGAGAGCAAATTCTTACCTCTTCACAAAGGGAGAGAGGAAGAGGAAAGGGAAATAGGGATATGTCATGGCTAAAAGGAGAGAAAATAATGACTTTTGAGAGGTTTCTTAATTTTGTGTTCAATGGATTCATATAAGGGATTCTAGTGTTTAAAAATGGAGTTGAACTTTAATTCTTAAACCAAATAAGAATCCAAAATCATTGTCACAACATGATAGATTAGGTATTACATTCAACCATAGCCAAGATAATCAACAAACCATTCTAAGAGCGTGACATACAATGTTTCAACATAAAATTAAAAGTAACATGTAAATTTTCATGGGAATAAAGAAATAAAAGTTGATTGCACTAACTAGCTAATAGCAAATAGAACTTCAATAAAAAATAGAAAAAAATATCAAACAAGAAAAAGGGTCATAAGAAACAAAAAAAATTATGAAGTATTCAAAATACTATGAGAGTCCATTTATTTACTTAACAATAAAATTTTCATAACAATGAATAATAATATTGAAATCCAAAAATAAATCTTCCTAAATGAAAAGCCGACTATCTTGACAATAGATGACACTAAAAACACTTTCACAACCTTCAAGTTTTTTAATCTCATTCTCATGAGATTTGGGATTTTTTCAGTCTAGCATATTGATTCTAGCCTTAGTTGTGATTATTTATATACAAGCTCTCCAAGAGCTACCATAAGTGGAACATCCCTAGAAACACATCCCACCACGTGGCAGAATGTTCTCCCAAAGATGTTACAAACTTACATCTTTGACCTGATATTTGACCAATTGACTAATCAACATAAGAAACAAGTAATTGTAGAATCCAATACTTAACTATAACAAGGACATATGCCATGTGCAAATCACCTCATCACGAATATCATGACACTACAATTGTGCCATCACAATCTATTTTATCTGTAGGATCAAATGCAAGGGAAACAATTTTCCCATGAGCGATGAAACTCAATATATAAAGAAAATAAGCAATAGGGTAAAACATATATGAAGAAAATATAAGGAAAATGTGTTATTTCAATAAATCAACATTCAATGTAACTTTACTTCCTCTTTTACTTTTCTTTGCAACTTTCCTCTTTTAGTGACAATAGTCCAGTCATGGAAGAAATACAATGCTCTTTATTACTTTGCACTTTTCATTTCAGGTATGTTTCTTTTTTAGTATCATCAGCAAGGACATCAATTATACTATATGATGCACAATATTTAACATGTTCTACCCAAGTCATTCTTTTAGTGACATAAGTCCATCAGTGGGAAGAACATCAATCCCGTCAGGATGCACAATATTCACAGTAGTCATTATGTTCAAGTCTAGTCAGTACTTAGGACCCCTTTGTTCTTTTCTATTTATCTTGTCCTAAATTATCAATCATTACAATCAGTAGTAAGACTTTACCGTGGAAGATTCAGGTTGTCCCGCCACATGATGGCTAGCTAGGCAATAAAGCGCTCATCAGTAATCTTTATAGTCCCCGAAAGAACTCAATCACACTATAGGAATTTGAGCTATTAGCTACGGGGCATTCGTACTTAATCAGTAGCTAATTTAGTCACAAACAACCTTAGCCACAGATTTGTGACAAATTTGAGACACTTGAAATCTGTCACTAATAGTGACGCAATTATTTTGTCACCAATTGCATCTTAAAATCGGTAACTAATTCATCACTAATACATCATAACATTGATAGATTTTTTGTTTTCAAACCTCAAAATTGTCTCTATTCAATCTCTATATCGTCTGTAATCAGTAGCTAAATATTCACAAAAATTAGTAGCAAATATAGAATTAACCGGTCACTATTCAATGGCTATATTTTATCGCAATTTGTCCCATTTCACATATCCCGTAATAAAGCCATCAAAAGTTGATAACAAAACAACAATATATTTTAACAAATTATTTGCTTTTATAGAAATATTACATATATATCAATTCAAATGCGACATAAACATATAACTAACAACATACAAAATAGTTTAACATCGCATATAATCCAACATAAAAATTAAATTTCACATCACAAAGTCCAACATAATCTTTAATATAATAACCAGACACAATAGCCAGACAAATCCAACATAGTACCATAGTAGCCAACATAACTATGGCTCAACATAAGAAGACAATAATTCTAATAATCCGACATGATGACATTAATGTATATGTGATCATAAGAAGACAAAAAATGGCTCAACATGTATATCAAAATAGTAATGACAAAAGTGCAGTCACAATTAGATCTCGTCGTCAATTATTTCTTATATTGAACGATGAGGTAATAGGTCCAATGACATCATCTGTGGAATTAAGCAAAAGCTGATTGAGCATCTGTTCAAAGACACCTCCTGGCTGAAAATAGTCATCCATCAGTGAACCAAATGCATTATGCATGCTCATTCACAACATCACCAGAAACATCCATAAAGCAATCGATCGTACCATCTTGCATGAATGTCGAACAAGGCGAAGAATTGACACTCTGAGCAGCAAACACAATTGAACCAACAAATGAGACTGATGTACCCAATCCATGAAGAAATTATACCCTAGTTTGTTGAATCTAGGATACCGACATTGTTTTGATGATCACAAATTTATAAGGGAACTTAGTTTGAACTAATGAACTTGTTGAGCTGATTTCTGAAAAAGGATTTTCAAGTTCAGAATTTGATAGGTCGACCAAAACTAAAGGAACGAACGACCTATGCACACAGAAGACATATCAGAAGAACTCTATGTGTGCAATGGTCGCCCTAAACATATGAAGTGGTCGACCAATATTGAAGGGGAGTGCATGTGAAGAGGAGTCAGAGTCTGAACGGTCGACCAAAGATATAGAGTGGATGACCGAAGAAAAGGGCTGAACAAGAGAGGTCGCCCCAGTGGGCGACCGAAGGTATCACCCTTATAACCAAAGATGGAGAACGGGCGGTCCAAGGAGAAGTGGACGCACAGTGAAGACTTAGTCGAAGAAGGGTCTTGGCTAAGCAGAGGAGAGGTCATCCGAAGTTGAAGAGCGGACGATCGAAGATCTGAGGATGAAGGCAATGGACGTCCAAAGGGCTCAGGGTGGAGACAATGGACGACCAGATGATTGCCAAGGCTGGATTGGACGTCCAAAGGATCTAGTGTAGAAGCCGCAGACGACCAAAGCAGATGGCAAACTAGAGATTGGTCGACCGCAGATGAAGTGCGAACGACCGGTAGACATCAGGTGAAGATAAAGATCGTCCGGAGTCTTGGTGAGAAGACAAGCGAACGTCCAGGAGTTTGTCAGAACCGATGGAGGCTGGAGATTGGAGACCGCAGGATGGGCGAACGACCGATAGTGTGTCAAAGACAAAGCAGAAGTCGACCAGGATATCCGACAAAAGAAGGAATGGACGTCCAAGGAATCGACGAGGTGTCAGTGGACATCCGGAGAATGTCAGGAGAAGAGAATGGACGTCCGAAGGTTTCAGTGGAAATGTACGAACGTCCGAGACTTGTCAGAGAAAGCTTTGGCAAACGTCCGAGGATCTCATTGGGAAGTGAGCGGACGGCCAAAGTACTGACAGAGGAGGGAGTGGACATTTGAGGATCTCAGTCTGGAATGAGCGGACGCCCGAAATATCCAGAAGAGGAGCAGTGGACGCCCGAGGGATTCAGGAGTAATCAGTGGGCGACCACAGGTGTGCCAGAGGATGTGGCACGGGTCAAGTCGGTCGACCGAAGGTGCTACGGGTGACCAAAGGATCTTGACGAATCTTCAATGCCAGAAATGGATGTCCGAGATGATTGAGGTGCAATTAACGGGTGACCAGAACAGTTGAAGAAGAAGGATGACACAGTGTCAAGCAGGTCGGCAACAGGTGGTGGCGGACGACCAAGGAAGCTTGACGGGTGTCTTCAACTCCAAGAGTGGGCATCCAGGCAGATTGAGGTGCAATCAGCGGACGACCAGTGCAGTTGAAGACGGTGGAACAGTGTCAAGATCGGTCGGCCACAGGTGGTGGCGGACGACC
>LTAE01004977.1:0-18981 GCA_001647135.1 Pontederia paniculata | reverse complement strand
AAGGGGGGGGGGGGGGGATGAATCGATGTAAAACCTTTTTCACAACAATTAAAATAAAGTAGATTATCATTAAGCAAATTGATAAGAAAAGTGAGAGAAAGGAAATGCAAACATGATAAGAAGATTCGTTGACAAGGTTCGGCCCAACTCCTTGGCCAATGTCCCCGCTCCGACTTCTCACGCCTTGAGAACCTCAGAGTTCCACTATCAACTCTTCTTTCCGAATAGGGAGAAGAACCCTTTTACAACACTAGTCTTTTCTCCACTCAAGAGGCAAGACCACACCTCTTTTCACAATGATCTTTCTCTCAAAATTACTAGGAAGACTTCTCACACAATCTCTCTTACAATATGAACTCACTTAAGAACAAGAGAGAAGAAGAAGAGAAATTTGCAAGTTTAGGCTCTAAGTGCTATTTGGATGTTCTTGGAAGTATGCAAGATGAATTCTTCAACTTAGTTACTGTTGCAACCTCCTAAATGCTGTTATATAGCCTCTTGTCTTCAATGTGGCCGTTATCCACCTTTTCCCCTTTGATTGGACATAAAAATATAGCTGTTAGATTGTTCTGCTCGCCACCAGTTGACCGCTCCTTTGCAGTGGTCGATCGCTCTAACGAAAACTAGCCTTTGGGAGCAGACCGGTCGACCACTCTGATGAAATACTGATCGGTCGACCGTTGTCCTGGAGCGATCGACCATTTCTCGTCCGGAGGTAACCTGTGGCTCTGTTGTCCATAGGGTTGACCGCTGTATCGACCTTTCGAACGGTTGTTGTTTTTTTCATACCAGTCGACCATTTTGTCTCTGAATACCCTTTCTTATTTATTTTTCAACCTATAAGCTGCACAACTTAATACTTGATTAAATAAATTTAATCACATAATTTTGCTATCATCAAAATACGTAGGGTGTAACCTTTGAACCGACAATCTCCCCCCTTTTTGATGATGGCAAACCTACGAGATTAATTTTTCAAAAGTAATAATAATTTGAAATAACTCCCCCTTACTTTTTGCTCCGCCTTAATATATGCATAAACAAAGTTCATATTTTATTAACAATCATAGTTAAGGGAGAACAAATAATTTTCAAAAAATATGGAGACAATACATTTCTCACCATAAGTTAGTCATACTTAAGATAATTTAAATGTCGCATAGATAACATAATAACAAGAGTATGGTTAAGGTGTTAATCCAAAGAGCATATCATAACCAAAATAACATAGTCAAGATCACAATCCAACCATTCAAAGTACATAGTCATGGC
The DNA here is from genome assembly GCA_001647135.1 of Pontederia paniculata. Taxonomy (NCBI): domain Eukaryota; kingdom Viridiplantae; phylum Streptophyta; class Magnoliopsida; order Commelinales; family Pontederiaceae; genus Pontederia; species Pontederia paniculata. The sequence goes on along the minus strand of LTAE01004977.1, from coordinate 17,709 downwards.
TTGGAACCAGCCAAAGCCTAAAGCAACCAAAAACAAAGTCTAAACCTCACACCTTCTCCACCTTTTGGCTTCATAAAAAAGAAGATAAAAACAATTCTAAACAATTTGAGCTCATGCATCATCCTCATAAGGAGAGGTGTCGAATCCTGTTGAGCGTAGATAGGCAAACAAGCACGCCTGAGAAGACTGAACTCGATGCTCGATCCACTGCTGTCCAAGCTCCAAGAATCCATTCTAGTTACCAAGCTATCATAATCAGCACGTGTAAATCCTAGAAGAGAGGCAAGGATGTCTGTAGCCTGGTCAGTGTCCATCGGCTGCTCAATTTGAGGGACATCATCGAGCTCCTCCTCTGAATCAGAATCTGGTGTGGCGTTTCTCCCCTTTACAACATACATCCACTCGTCATCACGATAGCTTAAACCCTTATGATTGAGTGTACCAACACCAATAATATCCGTGGGACTCATCTCTAAGTTCTCCTAATCATCAATAATAGGAGCCCCACTAAAGCGAAACATGCGAGTAAGGAACTGGCCAAAGTAAAGGCTAGTCTTTTGATCATGAGCAGGAAGAATCTTTTCCTTAGTATTGACTAGATTTTGGATCATGGAAGCTCCAAAATTGGTGGGGCGAGTATCGAGGTTCAAAAGGTAGTAGAGATGAAAGAGATCCTGATATGTAATGTTAGTGTGATGACCAGAGGGAGGGAAGAAAATGTGGCCAAGAAAAGTGTGCAGCTTTAAGAACATGACTCAAGAGCATATGCGTACCCTTGGACAGAAAGCAATCACACTTGCCTTCAAAGACAACATTAAGCACTTCATCGAGAGGAACATGATAGTTCCACACATGTGTAGCATATCCTGTATCACCCTCAATGGGTACACCTAGAAGCTCAGACAAACTGGTTGAGGTGAGGACAATGGGAGATCCATGGATAACAGACTCGATAGTGCTCCTATTGTTGGGATATGACATGTTGGCATAAAAATGACGCACTAAGCAAGGATAGATGGGCTCATCAATCTCGAGAAGGGGAAGCCACCCTATGCCATAAAAAAAGATCACGCAATTGTGGCATTTTGAGATATTCCCAATCTACTCATTTGTCGTATACAATCTTACGTGAGGCATACAATTTCTTGTAGTTTGAGGCAACCATGGAGTTGAAACAGAGACCAATCAAATTCTTTTTCAAGAATCAGGTTGGAAGATGAACTTGGGCCTTTTTGCTTATGAGGAAACACAGGTGGAATCTTTGGAAGATGGGGTTTTGCGTTTGGAACTCATGATCAAAATGAAATAAGTCAAAAGAGAATGAGAAGTTCACAAAGAAATTTGATTGAACAGTTGGCAGGCGAAATTTGAAAATTAGACTTTGACAAGAGAAAGGTTGTGAAGAGTTGCCTTCAATACACAATAATGAAAGTAATCTCAAGATGGTAGTTTGACCACAAGAAAGAAAGATCAAGGGCTAATAAAAATGAAGATGAAGATTATGGATAAAACACAAGAAAGGAGAATGGAGAAAAACAACAAAAAAGAAAAAAAAACAAAACCCTAGAGTAGCACGAAGATGATGACGGTGTGAATCTCCAATCTCCAGGGATGAAAATGACGGGGAAAAAGATTTAGAGTTGAAGGGAAGGAAAAAACGGAGAGAGAGAGAGAGAGAGAGAGACCAAAAGGGATGAGCATGAAATGAAAAAGAGGGCTCTCGGGTTCCTTTAAGTCGCACGAAGCGGTCGACCATTTTGCGTAGTGGTCGACCGCTGTTGAGTATTTGTTAAACACGTTTGGTGCACCAATCGACTGCTGACTTACACCGGTCGACCGCTTTCACTAAGAAATCCAAAATTCTTCTGAACGTGTCGACCACTCGTCTAAACAGGTCGACCGTTTTGATTTTTTTCAGAAAATCTTCATTTTCAAGTCATAAATAGAATTTTTAACTATTAAATCAAATGTATCTGCTGTGCAACACATTGTCAATGTTCAATTCACATAAATAGTGACCCTTGCATAGCCAAGGTACCCTTAGTTTGAATTGATATACAAATCAAGCATACCTAATTCTATTCTAAGCATACAAAATCATCCTTTACTTAGTGGTTTTGTAAAGATATCGGCAAGTTGAATCTCAGTAAAAACATGCTCAATAGATGTATTTTTAAGATTCACATGATCCTAACAAAATGATATCTCAAATCAATGTGTTTCGTCCTAGAGTGTTGAACCGGATTTTTAGTCATTTCTATTGCACTAGTTTTATCGCATTTCATGGTTATTGTTGAGCACGTTATACCATAATCAAGTAATTGTTGTTTAACCCATAAAATTTGTGCACAAAAACTATCGGCCGCTATATATTTCGCTTCGGCGGTAGAAAGAGCTATAGAATTTTGCTTCTTGCTAGCCCATGAAATGAGTGAACTACAAAAAACAACACATCCCACTAATACTTTTTCTATCTACTTTGCATCCGGAAAAATCCGCATCGGTGTATGCATGAAGATCAAAAGAGGAGTTCCTATCCTAACATATGCCTAATCCACTTGTATGCTTAAAATATCTCATAACTCATTTAACGATAACTAAGTGACTTTCTTTAGGTGCAAATTGAAATCTAGCACATAAGCATACACTAAACATGATATCAGTTCTAGAAGCCATTAAATAGAGATGGCTATCGATTATACTTCTATATCTTTTTTGATCAATTGGCTTGCCATTCTCATCCATATCCAACTTTGTTGTTGTGTTCATTGGTGTTGAACTTGGTTTGCAATCATCCATAACCACAATGAAATCAAGTAAATAGGGATGAGAAATATGAGAGTGTGATGCTTTTACAAAAAAGTATTCTCTTATCTTTCTTTGAATGAAAAGCATTATATCCAAGTCCATATTTATTTGAATAGCAAGCATATCATCTAAAACTTGGTTAATTGCTCTTTCAAACTTGCAACATCCTTTTTCAAACAATTAAACACAACTTCTTATTTTTTCAAAAGACTTTTTTAAAGCATCATTTTCACTTTTCAAACTTTCAGCCAAGAATTCAAAGTCGTAATTTTCATCCTCCAAAATTTTACAATTTTCGCATTCAATAAAAGTGGTTTTATGCGCACTTTTAACATCTTCATATTCTCTTTTTAAACTTTCTTGTTTCTTTTTAAGTGCACCATATTTTCTAATGAGATATCTAAATTCCTCATGCATATCAAAAAATTCATCATCACTTGAGGAGTTAGAATTTACCTCATCTTCATTATCCATTAAACAAAGGTAAGATTCATCTCCACTTGAGGATTTTGATGATTGGCTTCCTTCACCATATCTCTCATCCCAAGTGGCTTGAAGAGATTTCTTTTTCTTCTTTGAGGATTCTCCATCTTTTAACTTCTTTCCAATGCCCAAACATTTGTTTTTGTAATGTCCAACCTTCTTGCACTCAAAGCATGTGACTTGATTCTTGTTTGAAAATCTTATCCTAGGTGGATCATTCTTCTTCTTTTGCCTTAAGAATTTGAGATACTTATCAAGTTTCTTTGCATAGAAAGCATGCTTATTCTCATCAAAATATTAATCATCTCTTGTCTCATCACTATCTTCATTTACTTTTAAGACAATGTTCTTCTTCTTGCTTGTGCTTGATTCTTCTTGCTCTTCTTTGACCCTTATCTCATAAGTTAGGAGAGAGCTTATAAGATCATCAAACTCAAGCTTGTTTAAGTTCTTCTCTTCAATTACCGTTCTCTTGGTATGCCATTTGGAGAGAGAGACCTAAGGGACTTTTTCACTTTTTAAGAGTTAGTTCTTGCCTCGCCCAAGGAGGTTAAGCCATTCACAATATCATTAAATCTAACAATCATCTCATTTAAAAATTCATCATTTTTCATTTTAAAAAATTCATATTGATGACAATAATATTTAATCTAGACTATTTGACTTTATCCGTTCCTTCATGAGTTATAATCAACTTTTTCCAAATTTCATGAGATATTTTACATGTAGAAACTCTATTAAATTTTGTAGCATCAAGAGCACAATATAAGAAAATTTTCCCTTTCCAATCCAATTTAACTAAAAGTCTTACACCTTTGGTGTATTCTAAAGGATTGATTGTTCGAGTAGTAAAATTGTTTTCAATAACATCCCAAATATCAATATCAATGGAACAAACATAAGCTTACATCCTAATTTTTCAATATGCAAAGTTTGATGCACTAAATGCGGGTGGACGAGTATTCAATTGACCCTCGCCAAGAGAGAAAGCATTTGATGCCATTACTCTAAAGATTGTTAAATCTTGAAAATAAAGCAACCGTGCTCTGATACCAATTATAGGATCACTTGGCACCAAGAAGGGGAGATGAATTGGTGTAAAACGTTTTTCGCAATAATTAAAATAAAATAGATTATCACTAAGCAATTTGATAAGAAAAGTGAGAGAAAGAAAATGCAAATATGAGAAGAAGATTTGTTGACGAGGTTCGGCCCAACTCCTTCGCTTACGTCCCCGCTCCAACTTCTCACACCTTGAGAACCTCAGAATTCCACTATCAACTCTTCTTTCCGAATAGAGAGAAGAACTCTTTTACAACACTAGTCTTTTTTCCGCTCAAGAGGCATGACCACACATCTTTTCACAATGAGCTTTCTCTCAAAATTACAAGGAAGACTTCTCACACGATCTCCCTTACAGTATTATCTCATTTAAGCACAAGAGAAAAGGAGAAGAGAAATTTGCAAGTTTAGGCTCTAAGTGCTTTTGGACGTAATTGGAAGTATGCAAGATGAATTCTTCAACTTATTACTATTGCAACCTCCTAAATGCTCTTATATATCCTCTTGTCTTCAATGTGGCCATTATCCACCTTTACCCCTTTGATTGGACATAAAAATATAGCTGTTAGATTTTTTTTTGCTCGCCATCGGTTGATCGCTCCTTTGTAGCAGTCGAACTCTGATGAAAACTAGCCATTGGGAGCAGATCAGTCGATCGCTGTCCGGAGTGGTCGACCGTTTCTCGTCCAGAAGCAAACTTCAGCATTATCATCTAGAGCGATCGACCGTTCTAACGAAAAAACTATCCTTTGACAGTAGACTGGTCGACCGTTGTCGTGGAGAGGTCGATTGTTTCTCGTCCAACGGCAACCTTCGGCTCTATTGTCCATATCGGTCAACCGCTTTGGCAGACCGATCGACCATTTTTTTGACCTTTCAAAATGGTTGTTGTTATTTTCATACCAGTCGACCGCTGCCCTGGAGCGGTCGAACGTTTTGTCTTTTAATGCCTTTTTCATTTATTTTTCAACCTATAAGCTGCAACACTTAGTACTTGATTAAATAACTTTAATCACATAATTTTGCTATCAGAAAAATACGTGGGGTGTAACCTTTGAACCAACATCTTGATCCATAGATTACATTGTACTAGCCCAACCATCCTTTGACTCTAACATAAAATTCATCATAGGGATAATACTCAAATTAAAATAAGAAGCTTGCACTCTCATTTGCAACTTTTAAGGCCAAAATGCCATACATGCACTTGGATTACAAATGGAAAACATGAAGGACTCAATATAATAAAACGTGGGGTAAGTAACTCAATTCTAGCTCATAATATTATAATTATGCAACCATCCGCCATAAGGTGTCGCCAACGGAGCCACATTATATCATGCATCATTGGTTGCACAAACTCGAATACAAGAGAAACTTACCTCCAATTAGTTATATGTGAAGGTGTAATTAGAATTATGAAGGATACATATGTACATGACATGAACATTTCATATATACATAGAACAATTAAAGAGGTATGTCATAATGATTCCCTTAACTTATGCTACTATATCATAGCATAATATAAAGACCATGCATATTAGCATAATATTAAGTCATGGATCATAATATGATCAATCATTGCAAAATTATGAGCATTAGAAATTTCATATACATAACATATGTGTTTAAGTGCTTATGTTCATGTCTATCATTTTTTTACTTTCTTTATATCTCTGTCATATGATCCTTGAGTTCTTTTTTACTTATAATCATCATCTTTATCATATTACTCATTTTTATCATTACATTGAGAATCTAGAATACATGAGAGAACAAGAAACTTAAACTCATATTCCAATCAAATAATTGAGGTGGTTTCTTCTTTCTTTTCCTCCCCAACTTGTAGTTTCTTCCTCTTCTTCTTTGATCCTTACTTCTTCAAGTTTCTTGCCCTCTTAGTTCCTCCTTGTCTTCCTTGTTGTAGTTCCTCTTGCTTCTTATCAACATCCTCTTGACTGGCTGTAACAATGGTGGATGGATGAGATTGCAAACACTTGCCCTTTGGGAGTATTTTCTTGTGGAGAAGACAAAAATATCTTGTGCCTTCCTCATTACTCCTCCATCTTGAGATCCTAACTCCATGGTTTCGTCGACAAGGGTTCGATTCACACAAGAGATAGGTCTTTCGGTCTCCCTTTTTGGGTGGATGATGGGAAGAGAGTGGTAATTTGGGAGAATATGAGGGCTAATTAAGGATTTAGGGTTTTACAAATAGGGTCTAGGTGGGTTTTTTGAGCATTGGACTAATAGGCCCCTAAAGAATTTTTTTTTGGGGGTCATTACTTGATAGAACTTAGCAAGTGATTTATGAAACTCCCTTTGAGTATTGACTTCATCTTTGTTTATATTTAATGACCTAGCATGCTTTGTACTTTCTCATACTTGAAATAATTTATTGGATCTTTAATCGATAATTCATATGGCCATCCCTTCAACTCTTGTATCACGATGAATATCATTCTACAAGGAGTTTTTACCCTATCATTGTCGTTTCACAAGGGTTCAACATTGGATTTAACCTCACAACATCATTGGATCCTAAAAGTCAATCCACAATTTCCTTAATCAAATCTGAAAAGTTGTTAAAAACCCTAAATATGCACCCCAGTCTTGCCACTTTTTCGCCTTAATTTGATTGTGTTTTTCTACATCTTATCAGTTTTGACACAATTTCATGATTTATTTGCACATTATAATTTTATATTTTATTGCAATTCGGTTTAAACGTGAAGATAATTATGTACATTTTGAATATTTTTATAGGAAAAAGACACAAAAATGATCCGGCCACCATATTTGGGATGCTACCTTGATGAGTAAGTAAAAAAAAATGAATTCCTATGGTTTAGTAACTGATTTGATGGAAAGGATATGAATTTGAAGCAACCAACAAATTTGGAGAGAAATCAAAAGAAACAACCAAGCGGTTACACCAGACAATAATTTATGAAATAATTTGAAATTCAAATAAGAAGTCGATGATTATTCCATGAACATAATGCGTCCAAGACTTTAGGGAAACATCATGATGAAGAGATCAAGTTGTTAATCTAAAATTCAACTTTGAGGCCATTCTCTTCCTCAAGTAAAATCAACGCTTAATCAAAAGAGGAGATGGAAAGAGATATGATAGTTATAAAAAAAATTATAAAATTTAAGGCAATAGAAAAGATGCATCCCCTAGTTGTTAGGAGCTATAAAAGGAAATCATCCACACCATTTGAAGGAGCTTCTTTCAGATAAGAGTAAGAAGACACACCACATCATCTTAGTTTTATTTTCCTATTTTTATTGACTAATTTTGAAAAACGTTTCTATTTTCCCTTGAACTGTTTAGAGGCTAACTTCCTTTTCTTGGAGGCTTTGTGAAGACCAATCAGACTCCCTTTGTTATTTAAATTTTTATCTATGTATCTTTTCTAATTATTTCTTTTTGATGTGTGCATCTTGACTTTTGTTGCAATCTTGTTATTAATGCTTATGATTAATTTCATAGCAATTTTATTCATATGAGCATCGTCATGGGCGTGGGTCTCTTGTTTTGCCAAGTCTGAGAAGGATCGCCCAAGGTTATGTAATCGACAAATCTATCGTAATTGTGAAACCATCGCATATGACGTCGAAATGCCACCTATATGACAATGCCTATGATGAGGTTGTAATGAGCCTAAAAATCAATTTTGGGCTTTGTTTTCGTTGAAGGGAGATTCTTTGCTAGAGAATTTTATTTATCTTCCTATGTTAGGTTAATGAAAATCAGTTAGACATTTATTGAATCAATTTTGAAAGGATTTCCAGTTATTTTGGAAGGAATTGTTGTATTCCTAACTTTGTTTATATGCCTCCTTATTTGGGACAATATTGAGAAGAATTGTCTAATTAAGCTTTTAGAATTGAGAGATTGAGTACAATTGGGGATAGATGACAATCCGTAACGGACGAATGTGCCAATCTGAATATCTCATAAAGTGTTTTGAGTTAATTCTAAGGAAGTATTCTTACGAGAGTAGTGGATCTACTCTCTAGTCAAGATAGAAGATCTGATTAGTCATATCCTCTATCAATCTTGAACTTTTATTTGTAAATCTTGAGACTTGGATCAATGTAGCAATTGTTACTTGATTTTTTTTTCACGTGCGGATTGATTCATATATTCTTGTTGAAGTGACGACAAGAGATGAGAACTAGGTGGATCTTTGCTTCAAAAGTTTTTATCAGATGATTATTTTCTAAAATATTTTCTCTATTTTCTTTTATGCCAAACAATAACCAATCAATTAAATTAAACCCATCTAGATAATTAATGCATGAAATTAGTAGGGCATATAAGCAAGGTTCGACATCATAGACAACTACAACATGTACCCTTGCGGTTAATAGTTGATTAAGTTAAACTTAATATAAAGTTTAAAACTTGTTGTGTCACAACTTGTTGTCACAGATTGGTCACAACTTGCATAAAAAATCACATCCTAACCTTATCATAGCCCATCTATTACATAACACTCATGAAATTTTCAATGTTGTTGTTGGGAATTAACAACTTGATTGATATTAGAAAATCTTGCTTTGATTAGACTAGATATTTCACAACAATTGTTTATACTTTTTTTTAATTTTCCTTTTTGTTTGAATGTTCTTATTTTTAGTTGTATCTTCTTTACTTTACTGAAGTTTTTCTATTTGCATATGCAAGACTGGCAACTCCAAAATATTGTTCCTTTTGCCTTTGAATCATATGAACTTTTTTAGAGGAAGGAGACAACTCCTAACCATTTCTAGACACACATATCATAACCTTGTGGATCTGATGTCGTCTAATTGCACTAGCAAGCACACTAATCATTCAAGAAATAAAGTGTTTAAGAGTAAGGATTTTGAACCCACAAGGACTAATGTAACTCAACCTATCTAGATTCGAGAGTTGATAAAGAAAAGATCCATAACAGAAAAAGAAACAAAAATATAAAATTGAAAAGATGAGGTCAGATGAGATCGAATCATGTCTAGTTGGGAGATTAAGGATTTGCTTCACCATTAAGCCAGATTGGGTTAACATTATACACGAATTGTTTCTAAGAATGGACTAAAAATTTCCTAAGGTGTGATCCAATAAACAAATGTAATCACCTATCTTAAATTCAAATTATTCGGGACATTCGAATGAATCCACTCTAAATCAATCTCAACCTAAGATGCATTAACAATGCAAATATTAAATTGTTGACCACTTAATAAAATCCAATCAACAAGACAGTAACCAAAAATTATCAAACGAGCAATCCATGTTATCATATAAATTTTCTCGACTTAATTCAAAAAATCTGATCTTTCATGCAATCAACAAAGATGAGAATTGGTCACACTAAACAATCAATGATCAATTCATGTAATCATCAAGCAGAAAGAATCATTAAGAATGATAATTATGTTCACAATAAAGAAAATTAAGAAAAATTCAATCTAGCAAAAGGTTCAACAAAATTCCCTAATATAAACTCCTAAAACAATGATAAATAAATCTAACTCTATAAAATGGATCTAAGCACGATCTTCACCCGAATGCAACACAATCTTGTTCTTCATTTTGATCTTGTAGAAATTTCTCAGCATTCAACATCGGCTTCTTCCCTCTTTTGATCTTTTCTCCCTTTGATCTATGAGGCTTTGAAGGTTTATTTATGTTGGACACAAATGTTAAACCTATAATTTTGATGATAACAAACTAATGGAAATTACTAATATATCATTTGAGCCATGAGAAAGACAGGTGATACGTTCAACAATATGAAAAGGAACTTCCAGATGAGTCTTCTAACTAAATATCATAAGCCGGATGAAGTTCTTCACCAAGTTGGTTGAATCTGAAACAAGTCGGTTGAAGTCAAATTGAAAATCGATCGAACCCATGGGAAGTCGGTCGAACCAAATACACTCCAGAATCGAAGGTCGGTTGATGCATTCATGAAATCGGTCGAACCCAAGAAGGTCGGCCGAAGAAATGCTTGAAGTCGGTCGACCACTTGGGAAGTCGGTCGAACCAGATGCACTCCAATAGCTAAAGTCGATCAATGTCATCAGGAAGTCGCTCATACTAGATTCAACCGACTATTAGGTAACAAGCACAACAACTAGTTTTTTGCTGATGAGTCGGTCGGCCGACCTGACGTCAGGTTAACCGACCCTCGTCTGATGAGTCTAAAAACTATATTTTAATGGTCAAATCAATTGGAAAAAGAAGTGCAACGGCCATATTGACGTCCAAAAGCTATATAAGTTATCGTTGGAGGTTTCTACAGATGTTAAGAAGTGGATTTCACCTTGCATACATAAAAGAGAATCCAAAGAGCAAAAAACTTGCAAATTCTCTTCTCCCCTTCTCTTATTCTCAAAGTGAGTTCATATTGTAAGATAGATTGAGAGAGAAGCCTTCTTTGTAATCTTGAGAGAAAGCTCATTGTGAAGAGAGGTGTGATCTTGCCTCTAGAGCGGAGAAAAGACTAGTGTTGTAAAAAAGGGTTCTTCTCTCTATTCGAAAAAAAGAGTTGATAGTGGAACTCCGAAGTTCTCAAGGGGCGAGAAGTCGAAGCGGGGGTGTTGGCCAAGGAATTGGGCCGAACCTTATAAAAAAATCTTCTTCTAGTGTTTGCATTTCTTTTCTCGTGCTTTTCTTATCAATTTGCCTAGCGATAATCTATTTTGCTTCAATAGTTGGGAAAAACATTTTTACACCAATTCACCCTCCCCTCTTGGTGCCATGTGATCCAACAATTGGTATGAGAGCAAGGTTGCTCTATTTTTAAGATTTAATCATCTTTAGAGTAATGACATCAAATGCTTTCTCTCTCGGTGAAGGTCAATCGACTACTCGCCCTCCGGCTTTTAGCTCTTCAAACTTTGAATATCGAAAAATTAGGATGCAAGCTTATGTAAGCTCTATTGATATTGATATTTGGGATGATATTGAAAATGACTTTACTACTCGTTCAAATATCCTTCACAATGCACGGAAGGTGAAAGACTTTTGATAAAATTGTATTGGAAAGAAATTATTTTTTCGTATTGTGCTCTTGATGCTATCGAGTTTAATAGAGTTTCAACTTGTCAAACATCTCATGAAATTTGAAAAAAAATTGATTGTGACTCATGAAGGAACGAATAAGGTCAAAGAATCTAGATTAAATATTTTGAATCATCAATATGACTCTTTTAAAATGAAAATTGATGAATCTATAAATGAAATGGTTGTTAAATTTAATGATATTATAAATGGCGTAGCCTCCTTGGGCGAAGCAAGAGCTAAACCTCAAAAGGTGAAAAAGTTTCTTAGGTATCTCTCCAAAGTGGCACACAAAGAGGACTGTAATTGAAGAAAAAGACCTAAACAAGCTTGAGTTTGATGTCCTTATAGGCTCTGTTCTAACCTATGTGATAAGAGTCAAAGAAGAGCAAGAAGAATCAAGAACAAGCAAGAAGAAGAGTCTTGCCTTAAAAGCTATTGAAATAAATGAAGTTAGTGACAAGACGAGTGATGATGAAAATCTTGATGAGAAGAAGCTTGATTTCTATGCAAAGAAACTTGACAAATATTTTAAACTCTCAAGGCAAAAGAAATGGAAAGATCCATCTAGGAGGAGATCCTCAAACAAGAGTCAAGTTACATGCTTCGAGTGCAAGATGGTTGGACACTACAAGAATGAATGTCCAAATACTGGAAAGAAGCAAAAGAGTGGAGAATCCTTAAAGAAGAAGAAGAAAGCTTCTCAAGCCACTTGGGATGAAAGTGAAGAGGAAGGAAGCCAATCATCAAATTCCTCAAGTGGAGATGACGCTTACCTTTGCTTAATGACAAATGAAGATGAGGTAAATTCTAACTCCTCTAGTGATGATGAATCTTTTGATATGCATGAGGAATTTAGAAATCTTATTAGAAAGTATGGTGCACTCAAAAAGAAATATGAACGTTTGAAAAGGGAATATGAAGATGTGAAAAGTGCTCATAGAACAATTTTTATTGAATGTGAAAATTGCAAAGTTTTGGAAGATGAAAATATCAAATTAGAATTTTTTATGGAAAGTTTGAAAGGTGAAAATGATGCTTTAAAAGGTTCTTTTGAAAAAAAAGAAGATATGATTAATTCTTTGAAAAAGGAAGTTGCAAATTTGAAAGAGCAATTAACCAAGTTTTCAAATGGTGAAAAGATGTTAGATGCTATGCTTGCTAGCCAAAGAAAATCTACAAATAAATATGAACTTGGATATAGTGCTTTTGATTCAAAAAGGGATAAGAGAATACTTTTTGTAAGAGCATCACCCTCTCATACTTCTCATTTCTATGTTACTTGCTTTCATTGTGGTTGTGATGGTCACTACTCTTATGAATGCAATATTAGAAAAGGGTGAAATGTAGGCATGAAGAAGATTTAGGTTCCAAAGAGAACCCCAACTAACCTAATGATCCCAAATTGGTTTGGGTACCAAAGAAGTGAAAGTCTTGAAATTCTCTTTTGTAGGGTACCACGAAAAGAAGGAAGAACAATGGCAAATGATACCTAGATAGTGGATGCTCAAGACACATGACCGGAGATCCAATAAATTTAATCTCCTTGAAAAAGAAGAACATTGGAACAATCACCTTTGGGGATAACGCAAAAGGAAAAGTCATTGGCTTAGGTAATGTTGGTAAGGGTGATAAAGTTTACCTTGAAAATGTTTGGTTGGTTTATAGCCTTAAACATAATTTAATTAGTATTAGTCAATTATATGACAAAAATTTCTTAGTCAAATTTGAAAAGGAGAAATGCTTAATATTGGATGAATTTGAACAACTACTTCATGTTGGTTTTCGTCACAACAATATTTATCAAATTGATTTTGAAGACTTAGAAAATAAAAAATATCTTAATGCCTTGCATGATGATACTAACCTTTGGCATAGACGTTTGGGACATGTAAATTTCAAATTACTTTACAAAATCTCCAAAAATGAATTAGTAAGAGGACTACTTAAAGTTAAATTTGAGAAAAAAATGTTATTTGTGATTCTTGTCTTAAGGGAAAACAAACAAAATTCTCATTTAAATCAAAAGGCATAATTCGTACAAATATGCTTTTGGAATTACTACATCTTGATTTATTTGGATCCATTGATGTTGTAAGTTTAGAAGGCAAAAGATATGTATTTGTGATAGTTGATAATTTTTCTCGGTTTACTTGAACACTATTCCTTACTCAAAAAAATGTTGCTCTTAATATGTTGTCAAAATTTATAAAAACGACTCAAAATGAATTTGAAGTGAATCAAAGAATAGAAGTGATCCTGGAGGAGAATTTGAAAATCATAAATTTGAAGAATTTTGTGAGGAAAATGGTATTTTTCATAATTTTTCAACACCTAAGACACCTCAACAAAATGAAGTTGTAGAAAGGAAGAATAGGTCACTTCAAGAAATGGCTAGAACTATTTTGAATGAGAGAAATTTGCCTAAGTATTTTTGGGCGGAGGCCGTGAACATTTCTTGTTATGTTTTAAATAGAATATTGCTTAGGCCTCTTGTAAAGAAAACATGTTTTGAAATTAAACATAAACAGAAGTATAATATTTCATATTTTAAAGTATTTGAATGCAAATGTTTTGTTTTAAATAATAAAGATAAGTTAGGTAAGTTTGATGCAAAGTGTGATGATGCTATCTTTTTTGGTTACTCCATGACTAGAAAGACATATAGAGTTTATAACAAACGTACACTTGTTGTGGAAGAATCAATGAATGATAGATTTAATGAAACTAATGACTCTTTGGTGAGAAAGGAAATAGATCTAGAAGAGGACAATGAAGAGGTGATGAAGATTCAGCCACAAATTGGAAAGATGCAAATTAAAGAAAATGTGCAAGAAGCCACAAATAAGGAGTCATCAAACGAAGAAGTCATTGAAGAACAACAAATTGAGGCTCAACAAGTAGTACCAAAGAATTGGAAGCTTGCATCATCTCACCCTCTCGATCAAGTCATAGGTAATTTAAATGATGAGATAAAAACTCGAAATTTCTCAAGGAACATATATGCTTTTTCGGCTTTTCTCTCTCAGAAAGAGCCAAAAGATATTGATGAAGCTTTAAACGATTCAAATTGGATAATTGCTATGCTAGAAGAACTTGAAAATTTTGAAAGAAACCAAGTTTGGAAGCTTGTAAAAAGACCCAAAGACCATCCTATAATTGGTACCAAGTGGGTCTTTAGGAACAAGCTAGATGAAAATGGTGTCATTGTGAGAAACAAGGCTAGATTAGTGGCCAAGGGTTACTCACAAGTAGAAGGGATTGATTTTGATGAAACTTTTGCTCCGGTAGCTAGACTTGAAGCAATTAGAATGCTTTTAGCTTTTGCATGTTTTAAAGGTTTTAAACTTTTTCAAATGGATGTTAAATCGGCATTTTTAAATGGATACATAAATGAGGAAGTGTATGTCGAACAACCTCAAGGTTTTGAAAATACCGATTTTCCAAATCACGTTTTCAAGTTGTCAAAAGCACTTTATGGTCTTAAACAAGCTCCTAGAGCGTGGTATGAGAGATTAAGCTCTTTTTTGATTGAAAATGATTTTCAAAAGGGAAAGGTTGACACTACATTATTTTTAAAGCATCAAAATGAACATATCCTAGTTGTGCATATTTATGTTGATGATATTGTTTATGGTGCTACTAATGAAGAATTGTGCAAAGGATTTGAAACCCTTATGCAAAAGGAGTTTGAGATGAGTCTTGTAGGTGAACTTAACTTCATTCTTGGACTTCAAGTAAAGCAAACAAAGTATGGAAATTTCCTAAGCCAAGAAAAGTATACAAAGCAAGTGCTCAAGCGTTTTGGCATTAATGATTGCAAACCAAGTTCAAAGCCGATGAGCACAACAACGAAATTGGAAATGGATGAGAATGGCAAACCAATTGATCAAAAAAGGTATAGAGGTATAATTGGTAGTCTTTCTTTACTTAACGACTTCTAGACCCGATATTATGGTTAGTGTATGCTTATGTGCTAGATTTCAATCCGCACCTAGAGAAAGTCACTTAGTTGTTGTTAAACGAATTACGAGATATCTTAAGCATACAATTGGATTAGGCATATGGTCTGATAGAAACTCATCTTTTGATCTTCATGCATACACCGATGCGGATTTTGCCGGATGCAAAGTAGATAGAAAAAGTACTAGTGGGATGTGTTGTTTTCTTGGTAGTTCACTCATTTCGTGGGCTAGCAAGAAGCAAAAGTCTATAGCTCTCTCTACTGCCGAAGCCGAATATATAGCGGCTTGGTAGTTGTTGTGCACAAATTTTATGGGTTAAACAACAATTACTTGATTATGATAAAATTTTCTTAACAATCCCATGAAATGCGATAATACTAGTGCAATAGAAATGACAAAAAAATCGGTTCAACTGAATTGAAACATATTGATTTGAGATATAATTTTATTAGGGATCATGTGAATCTTAAATATATTTCTATTGAACATGTTTCTACTGAGATTCAACTTACTGATATTTTTACGAAGCCCTTGAGTGAAGAACGATTTTGTATGCTTAGAAGAGAATTAGGTATGCTTAATTTGTGACTTTATCAATTCGAAATAAAAAGTGCCTTGGTTATGCAAGTATCACTTTTAAACTGAATTGAAAATCAAAATGGTGTTGCACATCACCTAATTTAGACTTTGATATTTTGAAATTGATTTGAAGTTAGAAATATGCAAATCAGGGTAAAGTCGGTCGAACCTAGCTATTCAGGCTCGACCGACCTAATTGAAAGTCGATCGAACCCGGTGCAGCCGACCTAATTGAAAGTCGGTCGAACCCGGCTGCACCAGGTTCGACCAACCCTTTAAAACCTGACGACTTACTCTGGCTATCCCGATGTCGGTCGATCGACCTTGCAAAAGGGGTCGACCGACCTGCGCGTATATAAGGCACTTAAATCATATTCAAACTGAAGTCCTTTTCATTCTATTCCTTCTATTCTCTCTCCTGCGCGTGTGGGCGACCGACCTTCTCATTCCCCTCACAAATCTAGCACTATTGGCCGTCCAATCTTCGTGGTGTCGTCCTGAGTCATCGAGAAGGTATAATCTTTGATTTCTAACCCTAGATCTCCCTTCTCCCATTTCCAAGCCCTAGTTTTCTTTTCTTCTTCTCCTTTTGTTACTTCCTTGATTTTGGCTGAAGATTGCTTCAAATCACCAAGTGACCATTAGTTCTTCTTGTTCTGTGATAATCATCTATAGTCCACGTACCTCGTTTTTTTTATCAAAATCCATGTTGGCCAAAAATTTGCAATTTTCTTTCTAACCCTAGGTGTGTTTTAGATATTTTTCATCCTCAAAAACATGTCTAACAGATCCTCGCGTCGTCCTTTAGTAACCGGGGGTCGTATGACGTTCCGTGGAAACTATGTTCGAGTTATTCGTGAGTGACCCGAGGAACCCGAACCCGAACCTACTCCACCTCGATCCTCGCATCGACGCGGGTATGATGAGACCACCTTTGTGAGCCGAGCAGTAGCTGAGTCTTTTGATAAGCTTTATGCTAAGCGAAAGATCGACAAACTCTATAAGGTTGATTGGACTTCTCTTGCTCTTCCCGACGTGAAAAACCTCTTTCTTAATATTCATTATAGTCTTATAGACACTCATGAACCTATTTATCCAGATCTTGTACGCCTATTTTATGCCAATATGACCTATGATTCGAGTAAGGGTGAGATTAGAAGTCGCCTCCTAGGCAAATACATTCGACTCACCCCTCAAAAAGTGTGTGAGATGCTCAATATCCCTTATTTCTTCACAAGCACTTTCGCTTCTTATGGTTGGTCTCAGGAGGATATCCCCATGGCTCATGCACTTGAGGTTGTCTTCGAGGGACGAGTCCAATGTTTCCAAGCCAAGTTGAGTCATAGATGTCTGAGTTCGACCATGAAGATTGTTCATCACATCATCAGTCGTATCTTAGTTCCTCGCCATGGTCACTTTACTGATTTATATCTCTTTGATGTCTATCTCATGTATTGCCTCATTCAGGGTAACAATACTCGTGTCAATCTTGGTTGCTTTATTATTCACACCATGGCCAAGACACATGAGCATGTCATTAGTGGCCATGGTCATAATGTGGGTCTCTACTTTGGTCAGATCATTACTCGTGCCCTCTTGAACAAAGACATTGTCATTCCTTCCACTTTTGAGCCACTGCCCTTCTCTTGTTATGATATCATTGATCATATCACTCTCCATAAGAAGAAGTTGCGCCTTCACGATGACGACTGACTTGATGGAGATGCTGCTTGTTCTGAGGATGAG
>LTAE01004976.1:0-30152 GCA_001647135.1 Pontederia paniculata | reverse complement strand
TCAGCTCAAACAAGTTCATTAGTACAGACTGAGTTCATTTACAAATTTGTGATCATTCAAAACATTCTCGGGATCCTAGATTCAACACCTATAAGTAGACATGCAAAGGAGAAAAAAATGGAGAACAAAAGAGGACAGAAAAGAATCAAAGACTCCTCATATTTCTAGAGATTTCTGAAGAGCTAAGAAGCCAAGATTGGAGGAGAAGCCTTGGAGCAAGATTTCAGATCTAGAAGCAAACAGGATTCTACAGATTTTGTTTGTTCTCTAATCTTATTCATTAGGCTTAGAATAAATTATGTTTAGAAATAATTTATGTTGAACCTCAATTAGTTTGTGATTTGATATTTTCTTAAAGTCTATTGAGTATTTTATTAACTTTAATCGAAAGATACTGTTAATATTTTATTCTTATTTAATCATGTTTCAAATTTCGAGGATTACATTTTTCGCCTTATAAAATGGTCAGTGTTACATAACACTGACCGTTTTCATCTCTTCGTCATTGTTTTCACCTCTTTTAAAAGTTGTGTTTTCATCTGCTCGGATGCGGTCCGTTTCGGACGCGACGCGGACCGTTTTCAGGCATATTTTTGTTCGGTCATCCTTAAACGTTTGTCTTTTAGATGCAAAGATTTATATCTATCTGTTTCAAGAATCCATAAATTGTGGGTTGCTATTCACTCGAGAGAGACCTAACAATTTAGGATTTGATTTTATTGCGTTTTAACGTTAATTAATTTTGGAATTAATGTTTTCCCATATTTCTGACTTTAATTATGATTAAAATAGTTAAGTCATCCGTTTTCGGAGTCTTATAAATTTAAATCAATTCTTTCACCATCTAATAATCAAACGTTTTAATTAATTATATCCAAGAGATAACAGGGGTAAAACAGATTTTTAATCCTAACCAACCAAATCTTTTTATTATCTAAACTTTTCTGAAAATCTTTTCTTTTATCTTTTCTTTTTCTTATCTTATCTTTTCTTTTTCTTAATTCACTGAATATTTTTTAATCGGATTTCAAGATAAAGTTTTAGAAATTAAAATTCATCAGTACTCGTGGGTTCGACACTCTTCTCACTACTTTATTACTTGTGCGACCAGATTACTTGCTGAGTTTTTAACATGTGATTTTTCGCATCAACTTAGTGATCCTACTAGTATCTCTTTCTTTTAGTCTTTTCTATTGAGTTTTTCTAATTAAACTTTTGAGTAGACGTAAGACTTACGCATATTTTTTTATATTATAGAAATAGTTTTGGAGTTTTAAAGTTTATTTCTTTCGCATTTTATTGATCAAGTCTTGTTAATCAACGATAAAGTCAAAATATATATGTATCTCATAGCGTTCTTAAGAGGACATTCTGCCACGTGTCGGAATAATCTTCTGGAGCGTTAGAGTTAAACCCTATGCAATATGCTTAAGTACTTATCTTCATATTAGTTTAGTCCTGCTTTCTAGTTTCTAGTCATTTTTATTATTCAGTGACTTACCTACATGATACTAAAAATATCAAATATTATACTTTTTTTAATAATGTCACTATTATTAACTCAATAGATAACATCACTCGATCTCTTACCGTGACCTAATGTGAACTTAATATGATTAAAGTTGGAAGAAATTAGCTGTCATCAACTGTTCTAGTAAGAAATTAATGATTGATCGAATAAGTCAATCATTCTAGATTGAAAACTGATATTTTTTATGTGCTCGAGAACGTAGGCTATCGTCAAATTAAGTTAAGTTAGCACATGTCGGTCGCATTATTTTTTCGTGATCTGATATCAAATTGGCAAAGCAATGCAATGGCTAGCTGCAATCTGGGGAAAAATAATTTATTTTTTTATTGTTGAGCTTTTATATTTTTCTTATTTCTGATTTCTTATATTAAGTTTCAAAATATAACTAATTATCTCGCATGCATGTTAAAAAATGTGAGTTGAAAATGGACAATAGTTGCAATATATACGCTAACCTCCGAGAAAAAACAGAAAAAAATTGTCAATAGGTTGAAATGCTTGATGTTGATGGCTCAACTTCTAGAAGAAATTGAAAAAAAAAAAAGTTTGCAATTGGGGAAGTCCGGATGCAGAAGGGGTTACCGTAATCCTTTTTCAGTACGTATGAGGATAAAAGTTAGATGCCATCAAAGAGCAAGTCCTCGCACGCACTCCCATGTTGCCCTTAAAAAGGGGCTTTTAAAGATGTATTTTATTTAAATAAAATACATGTTTTTTATCGTACTCCTTTAATTATTATTTTAATATTCAAAATATTGCTTTCGACTTATCTAGACGGGATCTCACAATTTATTATAATGAATGAGATAAAAATAATCGGATTCGAAACTTTGATAAATGAAAATATCTTGATTACTAGCTGATTCAATCCCGTTTGATCTTTGACAAGCCTCTCTTTGCCTTGGAGTTAGGATATGCGTTTGTATATGGAAGCTCTGAAAGAGATATCTCGGTCGATGATATTTTAGACAAAGCATCTAAGAACCAATATAATGAAAGATTACTGTTAGAACTGATTTTTCTTTAATGTGCGTGATTCGAATTGAATTAATCGAAATATCAAATTAAACATCGATGCAAGCTAAAACAACATTAAATTATGGGTTCCTTTCCCTTTACCACTTAAAGCTACATTAAATTTATTTCTTTTCTATATTAATTTTAAGAAAGAAAGATATATGTAGCAATGTAGTATATAGCGCACACTTGCACGATAGGTGGTGTATACATCTATCAACCGAAAAAATGATTCACACGCTAAAATAATGATTAATGTGTTTGCCGTTTAACATGTGAGCTATTTTTTTTTTCATTTAGGAATCAATATCACATGATTTGTAATTAGAGAGGTGAGTTAGCTTGAGTGGTGACCTCCTGTAGTTTGCTGTTCAGTATTAAACGAAGAATTATTTTTTTTAGATTGTGGCCACAATTTTTAGGACTTGGTCTCAATTAATTTATAATGGATGAAACTTTGCAAACTTAAACTAGAAACTTCTTTGAACTTACACCTTAAGCAATCCGGTAATGTGGATAATACATGGATCCATGTTGGTAGGCTATCTACAAGTCAAGGTATTTTATTGCCTTCTTTGACCCAACTATCTTATCTTAATTACTATCCGCCCATCCATTATAAATTGTATCACCTTGAGCCTGCAGCAAAATAAGAATAAGCACCACATCATTATTCTTATTGTGGCCCTTTGGAACAATAAAATATTTATCCACAATGGACATCATCTCAAAGCTCCTGCGCTCCTTCCTCCTCGTCCAGGCAGCACTCGTGCTCATGACCCCGCAAATGGCCGCGGCGCAGAACTCCAACCTCTACGGCGAGTACATCGGAGCCCTCTTCAACGGCGTCAAGTTCACCGACGTGCCCATCAACTCCAACGTCGACTTCCACTTCATCCTCGCCTTCGCCATCGACTACACGAGCACTCCGTCGCCCACCGACGGCCAGTTCAACATCTTCTGGGACAGCACCAACCTCTCCCCCTCCGCCGTCTCCTCCATCAAGCAGTCCAACGGCAACGTCAAGGTCGCGCTCAGCCTCGGCGGCGCCACCGTCAGCGGCCAGAACGTCGTCTTCACGGCCTCATCCGTGGATACCTGGGTCAGCAACGCCGTCTCCTCCCTCACGCCCATCATCCAACAGTACGGCCTCGACGGCATCGACATCGACTATGAAAACTTTGACGACTCGTCCGCCACCGTCGACACCTTCGTGGAGTGCATCGGCCGCCTGATCACGACCCTCAAGGACAACGGCGTCATCTCCTTCGCCTCCATCGCTCCGTTCGACGACGCCACCGTGCAGAGCCACTACCAGGCGCTGTGGCAGAAGTATTCCGGCGTCATCGACTACGTGAACTTCCAGTTCTACGCGTACAGCGCCAGCACGACGGTGTCGGAGTTCCTGGACCACTACAACCAGCAGCTCTCCAACTACAACGGCGGGAAGATTCTGACGAGCTTCATCAGCGACGGGAGCGGCGGGTTGACGCCGGCGAACGGCTTCTTCGACGCCTGCAGCACTCTTCAGTCGCAGAACAAGCTTCCGGGGATCTTTGCATGGTCTGCGGACACGTCCCTCAACACAGGAAATGTATTCCAGTACGAGACGCAAGCACAGCAACTGCTTGCAAATGCCTAGTGATGATACGTATATATGCGAACATATTTGTGAATTGTGATCCACCCGAGAATAAAAAGCTTTGTTTCTAAATCTTATTCTCAAATCTGATCTATTAGATGTAATTTAGTTATAGGTCTTTAAAATAAGGGTGTGATTCATAACGTGTATCAAATTAGTACTATTAAAGTGAAATGATTAATTTATGCAAACTTTTCATGATTGTTTGTTTACGCTATATCTATTATTAGAGAATTTGTAAAGATAAACAGGCCAATTTGATTAATGTTGTATGTATTTAAACTTAATTTCAAACTTAATCATATCCGGGTTGTAATATCCATGGACGATTGACTATTATTTATTCCATTGGTCCACTGCTGAAATTGCTTGGATCTTCTAGAAAAATGTAGTCAAGTCCTGTGCTTACTCTTTCTTTTCCTCTTGGGGGTTGCTTTCTATGTCTGTAGGATGACATCTTAGAAATGAAAATAAGTACGCAATCAATTGAACGAGTCAATTTAGGTGATAAAAAATAGTTTTTACTAATTTACCATATATATCATGTGAAAAATCTAACATATTTCTTTTCAGCAAAGAAAAAGCCGGAATAAAAACAAAAATGATATGATCATAGGGTGATGATCAAATTATACATGTTATAAAATAAAAAATTATATAATAATCTCATTCTACCAAGTGACTCAAGTTGCTTGGATTGAATCATACTAAAGTTTAAAATCAAGCCAAGTTCAATTCGAACACCCCACCTACTTCTCATTATACAACTCTTCATGCATGAAACGTATTTATTAAATGAATCCTTCAAAAACTATGTAATAAGATGTTGATGGGGAAGAGATTAGCAATAAACCTCTGTTCCAATTATTGTAGGAGAGGTTTCATTTTCGGTGGGACAGTAGGAGATATTTAAAAATCAGAACTTATATAACAAGACAAAAAGGACATTACCGATGGCAATTTTAAATCATCTGCGAGTGGCACTGATTTTTTATTTTTAGTTTTGTTTCCTGGAGAGGACAAACAATAAATACATTATTTCGCCTTTTGTTGATGTGATCTGAATTGTCAGCTATTAACTTGTTTCTACTTCATCCACAGATCAGTCTCAAGAGTTGAGATGCATTCAACTTTGATAGCCAAAATGTCGTCAAAAAGTCCACAAAAGTTGGCAAGAAAATGACCATACTTTGGCGGCCAATGTGGTCGCTTTTGACAAAAGGAATTATTTACAGTTGACTACTTTTTCGCACGCAAATTTCTTTCCCGTTGAGCTATCTATTTTTCCCTTAAGTTGATTTCTTTCAAGTGAAAAAAAAAAACTAAAACAAAAATTATCCCTTGAGCTTACTGGTCTTGAACATGTTTGTCTAATGGCATGTGTTGAGTGCTGTTAACCCAAAACATGCTTGCAATGTCAACATATTTTAGGGACATCCAGATCGTGTAGAATTATGTTCTACTCAACATAACATTAACTGACTGAAGTACCAATTCAGCAATGTCTGCTTTGAAGAAATGAGAAGCCAATAAAAGTTTGACCTAGTTTATATGGTCAACCAATCTGCTGCCAACCTTAATTTGGATTCTAGTCTTGGCCTCGTTTATCCCTCCTTGAAAATAAATTCGTTAGTTCGAATTCAAGTTAGGGTATCTAATCATGCTTAACCACTTCTTTTTCTTCTTTCATTATTTTTAAAATCTCAAATATTTAATTAAAGATCTAAATCACTCAAAGAGGCCCATATACAATTAGAAGTCCAAAATCTCAATAACTTAAGTGATGCTCTAAGTATAGAAAAAGGTAAAACCAACCATCATTCTCATTTTTTCCCCAACTCTTTCTCTCCTTTCATCTCCCTCTCAAGAAATGAGCTCCATGGTTAGGGGTTGAAGTCACCATTCCATTTGGGCAGCTCAAGAGGGCTTTGAAGAGGGACTAGGAAAGCCAAGAGAAGGAGAAGAAAAGACCTTGAAGCATTAGAGGGAAAGAGGAGGAAAAACCAAGGAGAAAGAAAGGGCAAATAGGATTTAAACTAAAGTATGTAAAGGAGATTTGATCGCTCGCCCTTTCTTACCTCTTTCTATAGATTTGAGGAGTATAAGAGCACATGTTCTTATAAAATAGAAATAGAAAGGATGGCAAGTAGGATTTGTGTGCATGAATGTGTGTGTTCATTGATTCTAATGTTTCTACTTATGAAAATTATATGTCATGAGTTATATGATAAATGCCATGTTCCTATCATGTATTGAGTTGCTTATATGATGCATGTTATGCTTCTTCAAGCTTTAAAATCCTAAATCCATGAAGAAGAGGAGTGTTAAACCCTAGGTTGGAACCATACTCCAAATGCATATCAATTTCATGTTTCGATGTTCAATTAGGCATGTCATGAAATCATAGGTTTATATTTTACTATGAATCTTAGGATGAAGAACATGAACCTGGAATGGAAACCCTAGCTTATATACTTATAAAAATTCATGTTCTTATGTTTAATTTAGTATGCCATGAGCCCTATGACTAATGTCACCTTCTATCATGTTCTTGAGTTATTTATAGGAACCATTTTATGCTTCCCTCATGCAATGAAACCTTAGATTCATGTTTTGGGAGGAACCAAGAATCCTAAAATGTATGATAGGAACTCTAAGTTGTAATCTTAGCCTAAATGCTTACAAATTTATATTTTTAGGATTAAATTGAGTATGCCATGAATTATATGGTGGATACTATGCAACTAAGACCTTAGATTCATGTGTGAGTTATGTGATGGACTCTAGAAGATTCACATGAAACTTAGAATGAAACTCTAGACCAAATGTGCTCAAATTCTTCATTTTCTTATGCAATTAGAGGTGCTATGAATTATATTATGAATGATATGTATTTATTATCCTATGGAAATGTTTATATATCCCTTTTTAGATAATTCATGATATGGAACTCTAGATTTCACCTTTTGGATGGACTATGAACCCTAGAATGAAGAATATGAACTTTGCATGATACCATATTTCATATGTTTACAAAATCCATGTTATCATGTTTAATTGAGTACTTTATGAATTATATGATAAACATTATGTCCAACATGCTATTGTGATTGCTATAATCCTTATATAAATTCTACATGCTTTACATCTTAGACTCGTGAATATGATGTAGGATGAACCCTAAATATGTGTATGAGCCCTAAGATATAACAATGGTTCTAATGTTCCCCAAATTCTCTATTTTTATGCTCCATTCGACATGCCAAGAACCCTAAAACTTAAAAATTTACATATAAATGAACTCCCTAGAGAGGGATTGGGCCACATGTATGAAATGGACGAACTTCGGATTAAAATGGGGTGGAAATGGGAAAAATGGGTTCTAAGACGAACTTCATGGATTGTGAAGGAGACATCACGGCTATGAGATGGCCTCGGTCATGACCGTGATAAGATTATCACGGATCGTGACATGAGAGGGATAAAAACACCCTTTCGGTCATGACCATAACAATGTTATCACGGGTCGTGACCAAAAGGGGTGAGGGACACCCCTTCGATCATGATCGTGATAGGAATGTCATAGTTCGTTACTCAAAAGATGAGAGTTGTCATATTCTATCATGATCTGATGCTAGGGGATGTTAACGATGTCGTGAAGGATGAAATGACTGTGAGGCATTATCACGCCCACACGAACTAAAGAGTCATGTCCATGACGATTGATTCATGGGCCGTGAAACTGGTATCGAAGGGAGAGCTTTCGGTCACGATCGTGACGAGGATGTCACGGGCCATGAAAAATGAAGTCACAAGCGTGAAAGTTCTATCACGGGCCATGATAATTTCTTGACGCTGAATTTTAAGTTATTTTAGTCCTAATTTTACATCGAATGTTATTATATTATCCTCTCTTGTTGTTAATTGATCCATTGTATATTATGTTCAATGTTTATAAGGTAGAAAACATTATTTAATGAATGCCAATCACCTAGACATTGATATACTTGCAAAAGTCGTAATTAGGTTAAAACATGCAAGATTAATTGCTATGCATGATGTATTAAAAGAATATGAAACATAATGAATTAATCGAGGCGCATCAATAAAGGGGAAAATAGTTAACAACACATTCCGAGAAATTAAGACTTTCACTAGCAATCGTGATTGAGCTTCCAAAAATGGACCTCATAAAAAGGGTTTGGCCTAGTTAGTCAAAGGATTTATTGGTGTTGCCCGAGACTCTTCATGTAACAATAAGAATTGGTCATATGGTTAAGTTAAAGAAGTGAGTCAAAAAGAACTCAAAGGAAATCATATGGCTAAGATGAAAAGAAGTAAAGACGCAAAGAATGATGAACATGAGCATAAGATGTTTATTCACTTATATGTTTCATGTATGGAATATCTAATGTATATCATGTTTATTTTATGTCTATGCTTCATGCTTATCTTCATCTTGAATTGATCTATGCTTTAAATTATATTTATAATCATGATGATTATATTACATGCATGTTGTGTAATGCTCTAAACAAGAGGTTTCACCTCTCCTGTTTCTGGATCCATGCAGGTGACGATGTATGATGAACTTGGCGGTGGTTTGCTCGTGGCGGCTTAAGTTTGTACATGATCATGTCTAGGTCGATTAGGTCTTGTTTCAAGTCATTAATCTTATGTTTAATTAATTTGTTTATTATGTTATAAGTCGAATGAGTCAAAGACGCTTAAGATGTTATGAGTCATGTATTTATACCCTTATGTGGCGAGATCTTGATACTTATGATTTTAATTATATTTTCGATGACATGATTTTATCACCATGTGTTTCCGCTACGATGTTATGTTTAAATTATGTCATGGGTCAACCTTGTTTTATATAATTTCTTAGTAGATCCAATGTAATGGTCAAAGATCCATGTAGCATCGTCGAAAGATCACGCGGGCCGAGCCCAATGTGTGTTCATTTTGGGGGTGTTACACAATCAATAGCCAGGATAAGCAACAATTTTGAAGTATAGAAATACTTGCTAAGGAAAAAATAGGGACGACTCAAATCAAAGTGAGTAATTTTTTTATGCCAAAAATAAATAGTTGGTGGATAAAACGATTTAGGGTCTATTTGATTCAATAATTATTAAACGGAAGGAAAGATAATGAAGGAAAAGGTAAATGAAAGAGAATGAAGTTAAAATAATTAATGTGTTTGGATGACATAACTAAAGGAAAAATAGAGAAATCAAGTTTAGATTATAATTCTAATTAGATGAATATATTTTTATATATGAGTTAATATATTTTATTAAAGTTAGCATAGGAAATATGTTTAAAATATAGTTTTTTCTTCTTTCCGTTATCATTTTAGAGTTAAAAGAAAAATGAATAATTAGAAGAAAATAAAAGAGATATTAACTTTCATTCTCCTTCCTTAAAAATACAAGCAAATTAAATTAAAGGATTAATTATCTTTTGATTCCCCTCCTTAGCCTCCTTTCAACTCTAACCAAATAAACTCTCCTTTCAACTCTAACCACACAAACCATCAAGGAACATACAATTATAATAATTTGAGACCTACTATAAAACGGAACATATTTTCCTAAATTTATGCATCTTTTAATCAATGTTTTTTTGTTAATCAAAGTTCTTTCATTGACAAAGAAAAAATTGCTGAAAAGTATTTGCTAGACAAATGCAAATCTAATTTCAAATTTAAATTATTGGATCATGCTCTGTTGCAATATTACATAATGTAATATTAAAAATATCAAATGCAGTCAATAAAACTCTAGTCTTTCACCCAAGTTACCATCATATGTTGGTTAAGAGAAAAACAATAGAAAACAAAAACATTATCAGTAAAAGTAACAAAGGCGGAAGATGGAATTGCAGTTGCAAATATTTTATGTTAACATAGTTACAATTGTTTCTTACAAATAAATGTTGAACAATCCCCCCTCACCCACAAGTAATGGGTTTTTACATATCGGGAACGAAAATCTAGAACAACAGCAGAAAAAGAAGAAAATGCCACAGCTTATGCAATATCATTTTAAGCTGCGTTTACAACAATCAACCCCCTCCTCTCATAATCTTACGTTACAAAGATTAACTTGAAAACTTCAGTTACATGTTACCATAAAATAGAAGGAAAAAAATTGACTGTCCAATAATAATGTAAAAACACCACTACAATATTAGACCCAATTAAAGCACCATCACAATCATAAAAAACTTAAACCAATAGACATGAGCAGATCAGCTATCATTCACCTTCATATCCACCACAAATTAATGGTCGAGACATGTTAGACGAACACCCATTTTAAAAATATATCTTACATGTGAAGGAACCAAGTTTTGTCAGCAAAACAGTGATTGTGGAAGCTTCGGAGATGCAAGTGCAGCAACAGATTCAAACTGTAGGATAGCAATCAATCAGAAACTGTTACTTGTCCAAAAAGATATAATTTTAAAATATTAACGATAATCTCTATTGTATGGTTCAAAAAGACAAATTGAGCGTAACTAATAACACAAGAACACACAATTCAACAACGATAACACAAGTAGAAAAGACAAAATAGTCATATAGTTCTGTATACATGCAGTTATTCTGTCCTAAGTGAACCATATTTTAATGATTTTCAAGTGTTTAAACTACATGAGTTCCAAAATTCATCTAATTTCTTCAAGTTTATAAAGAATTTAAAACTCTGGTGAAAGCTCAATACCTTTTGTTGCTTGTACTTCTCGCGAATGGCATTCAGGGGACAGCTTTTGCTGTTTGCCTGAAGCTCTTGCAAGGCACAAACTGTAACCTTGAGATCCATAGCCTTATATAAGGTGTAATGCTCTAAAGTCTGGTTCTGCAGATAAGAATTAGAACGTAAGTATGAACAGTCATCAGTAAATAAATCAAGAGATGGAACAATTGAATACTGACCCATGGATGGTCAGACTGATCGAGAGTCCACCTAGCAAGGAAGATTGCAGATGCAGCTATGATTGAAGGAAGAAATTTAACAAAATTATACTCGACAAGTGTCAGCTCTGCGAGATAATTAGCCAAGTATCCCAAGGCAAGACTAGGGATCTGTAAGGGACACAAGAAGCAGTATAATGTTTAGGTAGCTGGGAAAAAATGCAGAAGATGTGAAATTGAATTTTCATAGTCGTTTTTAAATTTGATTCTTATGCACCTTATTTGAAGCCTGAGCTGCCCGTAAAAATCTCCTGTTGAAAAAGAAAACATTTCATTATATTGATCCAAAAGAATTGAATAAAATAATTCAGGGTAAACAGAGAATTTGAAGCTTCAAATAACCTCAGAAATGTTTTTATAGTGGGTACAGAAAGTTGAAAGCCTAAGTAGTTCAGTACTTCACTTTCCATTTTCAACACCTGCTCGTAGGAATTATTGATGTTAGTGTCATAAGACTTTGCTCCATTAGAACATAATCTTTATTCAATGAAGCCATTGCTGCAGTGTACTTAAAGATAATTACCTCTGACTTGGCATAAGTGTTATCTGTAATAAAACAGAATTCTTCCACACGGGGAGCACAGATTTCTTCATATTTCCTGTACAAGAACATAAATGTCTAGTTTAATAGAAAACAGGAAAATAATAACTCCACCAATGACTTATCCATCTGCTGGAGTATTTAACATCAATTTGAAAAACCAAATCTTCAAAGTAAGAGATTAAGACAAAGTAAATAAAAACACAAGTATAGGAAGATTACGAGGCTATTAGCATGCATGTAATCCCAAGTAGCTGAAGTCTTTGCCTTTCAATAAAGTGTTGTGAGAGAAACCGATCAATGATGTATACAGTAAGATAAAGAGTGTCAGGAACAAGTTTGTATTCTTCAGCTACCTAAAGCACAGAGGTATGATATTAGAAACAAAGAAGTTGCTGGAAACAAAAATAAAATGCCACCAGTAAGCATAAAGAAATGCACAAAGGAAAATCATCAAGAACTAAATTCGTTATAGGTAGTAAGTGGCAATTAATTTCCAGAAATAATAAATTATTGCTGGATTTATTGTGTCTTCTACCCTCTAACAATATCACTCAAGGATTCTTAAGTACAATTTCCTTTAATTTCAATACCTAATATACAAAGAGGCATACTGAGTATCATGATATGTTCAGGAAAATATTGGAGGTAGGATTGTTTTAAATTAGTCATTTACATATATATATATATATATATATATATATATATATCAGGTATAAAATGTAATCGTTAGTTGCATTTCAAGTATATTCCAAACCAAAATCCAACAGAGCAGTTGAAATAAATCAAAGCCTAGTTAACATAACCAAACTTTTTTTTCATGTATGGTTTATCAGGTTCAGCAAGTAACTTTGATGAATTCTTTAACTCATATGAGGGATAAGAGTGTAACTCCATACAGGACATACTTTCTGACCTAAAGAAAATCCATAGTTGGTTAGGAGAAAGCAAACCTCTACAAGCCAATCAATTAGAATGCCCCGCATGCTTTGAGTGATATCTCGTTGCAATGTTTCAATGAAATTGCAAATCGGTCTTCGAACAAGCTGAATAAAAATATGATATTGTTAAAGTGGCTAGACATCAGATAACACATATACAGTAAAGCATGCACTAACAAAACTGCCTGTGTTAACATATACCAGAGATCCAAGACAATGAAGAAATTAAGAAGCAGAGTTGCTTTTACAGAAAGAATCAAGTACATGAACTCAAAGTGAAAGACTAGAACTAAAAAAACCAAAAAAATCCTCCCAACAAAAAACATCTTAATATAATAAGTAGAAAAATGTTTAAACCTTGTGATTGACATGCAAAGAAAGACCTTTGCCATCCATGAAATAACTACTATTTTGAGACATACCTCAGCTGCATGAAGATTAATGTATACTTCTGATGCATATGCACAACACATTTGAGGATTCGCAATGTCAACATCAATATCTATGTAGTTTAAATCAGAGCAGTTTCCTGTTGCACCATAAAAATTAATTTAGTTATACCATCAGGGTATGTTTTCTAAACTAGAGTTAGCACAGGAAAGTAAATGATAAAAAAAATAAGTATCTAGAGTGTTCATCATTGCCCAAAAAATAAAAACAAAAAAGAAAGCTCTCAAAATATTACAAGGATGATATATATAATTATGAATTAGTGTCGCTCTAAAAATATTACATGGATGATATATATATTATGAATTAATGTCTGTTCCAGAAATCTAAAGAAGTTTTATCTTAACATATTCGAAAATGAAAAATAAGCGAAAAAGAAAAATATACTCAAATGAAGTAAAAAAAAAAAAAGAAATGTAGTGTCAAGAAATTAAAGTATCATTTGAGAAAGCTAACCATTTTTTGAGTCAGTGAATCCAAGGGGCTCTCGAGAGCAATGATCCTCAACCAGAGCCGCAGCACAAATGGTTTCACCACCCTTGATGACCTCCATACATTGTACGGGTAATAGGTTGTCATGTGTCTCCATGGGGACAGCAAATTCTTTTGGTTGCAGTGCCTTGGTATCCTGCATATCTTTAGGTATCTTATTTTTCAGCAAACCATGAGCTTTTGTGCTTCCAACAGACACTCTAGGGGATTCTCCAGTACTATGCTCTTCAAAAAAAGCTGCTGAACATATTGTCTCACCATCCTTGATGGCTTCCATACATTGTAGGGGTAATAGGTTGTCATGTGTTTCCACAAGGACAGCAACTTCTTTTGGTTTAAGTACCTTGATCTCTTGCATATCTTTAGGTATCTTATTTTTCAGCAAGCTATGAGTTTTTGTGCTTCCAACAGAAACTTTAGGGGCCAGCTTATAACTCTTCAGGTTGGCGCATTGTTTCACTGTCAAATTTTTTGACTTAATCTGTTGAGATGCAGTAGACTGTCAAAGCAAAAGAAAATTATATGATATGCTTCAGAAATTACAATATAAAATGAAAAGATGATTGAAGAACATGAGCTTCTGTTTCACTTTCTGAAAACTGAAAAATTGATAAAAATTACTTTTATTTTTTGAGTTTCTTGAGGGAAAAATATATAGATGCTAACTGCCAGAAGTGTAGTTCATACTTTGTATGTTTGGAAGGACAATCCAAAAACGGGTAAAGAAATAAAGAGGCATGAAGTAAGAAAATAGTCACACCTGCATTTTCACTGATTGACCACAAGGTCTAACTAAATTCTCTTTGCAAGTATTAGAAACATCTTTAAGCACAGCACGCCTTTTGCATGGGACAACATTAGTTTGTGGGTCTATATTCTGACAACCGGCTGCTCTTTTGGTGTTAACTTTCTGTTTCTCCTTAACAGGTTTCATAACTAGCGGCATAAAGGGGGGAGCCGCACCAGAAGCTTGATATACAGCAGCTCGAGCCCGAGTAAGTCGTCCACAGGGCACATCAGAACAAATGTTTGAAGAACTCGCTTTCTTCATTATTCAAGAAATCCTAAAGAAGAGAATGCAAATAATCAAAATAAATGACTGCCAACATGAAATGACAATGCATTAGAAAGCCAATGATTAAGAAAGTAAATGCATATGACAAAGGAGGAAAGACTAAAGGTACTCTGCATATCAATGACATAATATCTTTCTAAAAAAATAAGTTCTTAGGGTATAAAATTATTCTGCTTTACAAAAGCAGGAAAACGATTAGCCCTTTGGAATAAAAAATGCCGCCATTGTAATCAAGTGAAAGCTAATAGCATAGTTAATTTGCCTATATGCCACTCAGGAGCCCTTGAAGTAATATAGTTCACTTCCTTATTTTCCTCTACACAGAGGTCAACTGGTCGGGCTAGACACATACAGACATGGAAAATGCGGAGATAGCATCTTTATTGGTCGGATAGAAGAGTTCTTGTTATTCTCCCCTATCGTGCTTCTTTACCTCAACTAGAAGAATATGTACAAATAAATACACATATCATGAGCAAGTAAACCCAAGTAGATGATACGATTCACTTGCAGTTTCTACATCATATTACACAATATAATCAACCAAAGTTCAAATTGTCTCTATTATACATGCTGCATTAGAGGTCAGGACAACTAAAAGAAACAGTATGAAAACCATTAATGGCAGTCAATCAGGACATTATCAGCAACACATAGGCCCACTCATTAGTTATTTGAGATGTCTCACATGTATTGAAGATAAGTAACCTATTGTAATTGTGCATCATAGCTGCATATCCAAGTCATAAGTAATTCAGATATATCTGGTCTTTAATCTAATAAAGTTCACATGCATCACAAACTGATATTTTTAATTGGGCATCTATAACAGGGAGTTTTAGCTCATTTACAATTTTATGTGGCCGCATTAATACTGTTTTCTTGATATATATTAAAGGCAATGATACTTGAAAGAATTGTGAAGTATCAAGATTACTACTCCATATGCATGTTGTCAACAATAATTAATCAGCCTCTAATAGAACATGAAAGTCATCATCATTGCAGATAGTGAGCTACCACGAAACAGGTAACTAGTGAAAGTTCAAATCAGTAGATCAGACATAGGTAGACCATCTGGTATCCTTTCCCTAATCTCTAACCCAATTGATGTTGTGCATCAGCAAACAACTCAACCTAGAGCCCAAAAAATTCTAGATACTATAAAAAACATCCCCAAATTTTGGTTGTAATTACGTGCACAAAAAGTCATACACGATGATGTTTCTTAACTTGTCACTACAGGTCCAAAATCGGGGTCTAAACATCTACAATGTGCATGTCCCAATCTGCCACACAGTTCGAAATTTGGGGTTTCACCTTGAAGAAAAAACCACAATATCACCCTTTATTATACCAAATCAAGAACCCTAACTGTTAAAACTCCTCATGGGTGTCCATGGATCTAAGATCGATCAATTGAAGAACACAGTAATAGATCCACCACAATCACCGGCACTGAAACGAAGAAATGGCCAAAGAGAACACGAGAAGAAACAAAAAAAAATGCAAACACGTAAAACCGAAACAACCAAAAAATTAAAGAAAAAAAAAACAGAAAAATTATACCAGGAACTACGAGCGAACAAATCGCTGTAACCCTTCACAAACAAAGATGGATGGCAAACGCGAAGGAGAGAAAGAGCAAAGCGATCGAATGCGCCCCCGTCTCTCTCCTCTCCTAAGATTTAGGGGAAGGAGAGAAAGGAGTTTTGGACGCTAAAAGAGTGAAGAAAGGAGTGAGAGGACCTCTTCTTGTTCTTGTACCATCCAAAAAGCGCTCTTTGAAAGCCCAAACAATTTTTTTAATTTATTTTTCTCTTTTTTTTTCTGCGCTATTAATTTTGCCGCCCGATCCCCATTTCAATTTCAAAGAGGCCTCGGGCCGGATCGAGTTGCCACCCCGTGGAATCCATGTTCAATAAAATCATTATACTCCGTAAGATCTTGATCTGACGGTCACTTTGGTGTCGTACGCGCCGTGGGGACTGTGGGTCGGGTTCGTTTGTTGGTCTTCGTTTTGTGCGACGTGTCACGTGAATAAATAAAACATGCCAATTAGCAAATCAAAATGTTTTGTTTACTTCCTTGTATTATTATTTGGAAGGAAGGAACTACGAAAAGAATAATTGATAAATTAGTATGATAAAGGACTAAACAACATTGATTGTTGTAAATAATTTTACTATGAACACATCATTATTTTTTTTCTTTATTCATATGTTTTTTTTTTCCTTTACAGTTGACGATACATTATTCCTTTATTTTCAAACTAGAAGTTTTCTGGTTATATTTCGACTCAATGCACAATATCATAAAAGGGTTGGAAAAAAAGAGAAAGGAAGGACAGTTGGCTATGTATGTGCCATTTCGACATTTTGGTATGATAATGGCACGCGCTACATCAACCAAACAGTTGTACTGAAGATATATATAATCAGTTAGTAACTAAATCAAAATTGAAAGTAATTATCGACACTGATAAATACCAAATTTTCACTGAAATGATAACAATAATATGTACCAAAAGACTCTTGTAGGGATGATGTCACATCTACGAAGTTTGGTGACATTTTTAAAATACATAAATGTTATACCTCATTTCACTATTTTTTGTAAATTCATTTCTGAAGTTTTTTATCTAAGATATTTACAAGTCGGTTAGATCATAAAATGTAATAAATAATCAATTAACATTAAATTAATATACTAACATGTTGGCTAAAAGATTATTTAGATTACTTCATTCTTTATTTTTCTTATCACAATTATCATTCATTTGTTTGCTTTTATATTTCATAGTGTGAGTATATATGTGTGTATATGTGTGTATATATATAGAGTTTATATCATTTCCTATCATAAAAACATCTATAACAAGTGGAATTTAGTAGAACATTTGCCAAAGGACTTCTAAAACATATTTTCCTGATTACAATAATATTTGCTTAGTATCCCTTTTACATATTTTTCAAGGCTTATTCATTTTGTTTTAATAAAAAATCCATATAATTATTTCCATAGTAACATGTCCAGAACTTAAAGCCTATGATGTAAACTAGGTAAATGGCTCGCACTTGGAAGAATATTACATAATTATGATAATTATTTTAGGATATAAAGTTGAAAATGCTGAGCATTTTGTATTATTTGGGCTATGATAAAAATATCTGAGATTTACTTTTTTATTTTAATTTTCTATTTCTTATGCTAGAGTCACACTCTGTCCTTCAAACACCCAAACTAAATTGGGTTGCGATCGACTTACTCGATGTGATTTCTATTTTTTTTGAATTTAAGGATACAATTAAAATAGATCAAAAAAATAAAAGAATATAATAATGCATAATTTCTTATTAAAGAAAGATGGAATATATTGATATAGGATTTATTCCTCTCGTTTTTTTTTCAACCCATTGTTGACTATTTTATCATGATATGGATGAAAAAGCTTTTAAGATGTATGAAAACTTATAAGGATAAGACACTAAAAAACAATATTTTTTGGTGGAATTTGCCGCAAATATATTAATATAGGATTTGCTATGAAAATTTTATGAAATTTGCTACAAATATAATTTGTTGTTTGTGATGAATTTTAGTAATCCGAAAAATGCTCGTTAAAACTTATGTTGTAGCATAAATTCATTCCGTCCCAATTTGGGGCAAACAAATCCATCTCAAATTGAGATAGATTTAATTTCTCAAATTTCTTGAAATGTTTTGAATTATAGAATATTAATAAATTAATAAAAAGGTAAATTCATCGCAACTATCAATAAAATAAAAAATCATTGTATTTAAAAAATTACATAGGTGTCGCATCGGGTAGGCATGTTAGGGTCGCTACAGAGAAGAAATAATAAATAAAAAAATAGGCGAAGGGAAAAGATATTAATATAAAACTTTGGTCCTAAATTTTTTGCCCCAATTTGCATATGGAAGGGCATATGGGAAAGGGCAAAAGATAAATATATATTATATAACATCTCCAATAATCTTTTCCTCTTTCACAACATATTATTTATATGTTAGTAGGACAGTAGAGGGACATAATTTTGTTTCTTATTAAAGACCAGGGATAAATTGCATGAAAAATAAATGATGATAAACAAATATTCTATATTAAATTAAAAAAAAACATTGTTTGATGGAAAGATATTTATTTCTCATATATATCTTTTACTATTCAAACTTAAATGTGAGAGCCAAAGATGAAACTTTCATTAGTACACCAGATGGAAAATAAATAGATAGTGAGTGAGATAACTATTTTTTTTCTAATGACTTGTACAACCTTTCTTAAGGAATAAGAAAGGTGAAACTCTCACGTCCCAAAAACACACTCTGCTACGTGACATAATGCGCCTTTGAAGATGCTAAGACATACTTGTTTGGCATGAAATGAGATATACAATTGGAGTAGAAAATGAACATACATATAAACATGTGTGGAAGTCCGAGAGCATGGCTTGAGTCTCACTTTTTTACAATTATTATAGTGGGAAAATACAATTTAATGACATATAAAAATAAATAAAGGAAAAGTGACTTGAATGTCCATGTGATGCAATATCATCACGAACATCTTATGTCGCGCACACCTCCATCATTAATTTCTGCAGAATTGAATTACAAGGGATAAGTACTCTCGTGAGCTATGAAGTCTTTAAAAAATCAAAAATTTAAATAAGAAAACATCATGACATATCAGTATAAGATATCATAAAGAATATATTTCGTGATCATATTATGGATTAATCATAATAATGGATAAAGATTCATATGAAAATAAATAAGTTAAGGCTATTGACAATCATTATTAGATAACATCACTCTTAAATCAATAACATACATCATATTCATAATACATCAAGTGAATCAAAGAGTGTACCATACATCATGTCATGCTTTTGATACTATATTATACTTTATTTTTTTTGTCACTTTCATCATATAAACTTTACTTTAAGCATTATTGCATCATATGCAATTTGCATAACTTACATCATGTGTATTTTACTGTCATCATCATTGCATAACTTGCATCATCATCATCATCACTTAATTCATCATTAATTTTGCCTCCTTGTTTATGTTTATCGTTACATTTAATTACTTTGTAACTTTGGTGACTTTGCATAAGAGCACTCATTATCGGGTTCGTTGAGACTCAAGATTGTCAAAAGTCAATGGTTGGTGCACAACCACGACGGAGCTCCTTCATGAGAAGGATACTCGAGAATTCTTTTTATTGCATTGAGGCAAGCGGTCCATGCAAGAGGAACTAAGTAGTTTGACTGCAGTTAGACTATTAGTCCTTAACATCATTATCATAAACATAATTTTACTTTACTCTCGATAATCGACACACAATGGCGACCTTTCCATTAAATCTTGTGTCCATTATCTTACATGTAAATTCATAGTGCATCATAGGGTCAGTCATAAAGTATAGGCATCATAATATGAACCAACAATAATCAAGATTCATATGAAATCTCATAACATATGTATCATC
The DNA here is from genome assembly GCA_001647135.1 of Pontederia paniculata. Taxonomy (NCBI): domain Eukaryota; kingdom Viridiplantae; phylum Streptophyta; class Magnoliopsida; order Commelinales; family Pontederiaceae; genus Pontederia; species Pontederia paniculata. The sequence continues at coordinate 9,957 of LTAE01004976.1, read as the reverse complement.
ACTCTAAACCAATAATAATCATGGTCATATAAAGTTTTATAGCATTAATATCTTCATAATATGAACCGATAAAAATCATGATTCATATAAAGTCTAATAAATTTATTATGATATGAATGGTCATATTTCATAAAAGTCTTATAGGCATCATCGTAATAACAATCAATAGTGAATTAGTGATCGAGTTCATAAAAGATCTTATGACATTAGTGTCATCATATAACTATTTCATACTTCTTAATCAGGATGATATGCAAGAGGATCATAAAATGATTAACTTCATATAAAATCATTGATCTTGTCAATTAGAGATATGATCAAATAAATTATTTCAGCATTCGAATCGAAGAACATTAATCATTGAGCAATGTCATAATTAAATCATTTAATATGAAGAGTTCAATTGGAGCATTGATTGACTTCAAATCTGATATTAAATTATATTTGACACATGAAGGATTATCTAGTCATCGTATAGATTATGACATTATGGATCTGGAATGATCACATATAAAATATTTTCTTTTCGGTCTGGACAGATCTAACACAATGTCAATATAAAAATTTAAAACTCAATCCACCGGTATACATTTAGAATAATTCTAATTTTCATTCAAAATAGACTCTTAGGTGATTGACATATACAAGTTTCATATTTTATCTTCATAACATTTATCATAAAAAAATCATACAATATTGCCTATCAATTTATATCAGAGTTGTAACATTGATCCTTAAAACATTCATAACGCATTACAAACTTATCTTTTTTCAGATAATTAAAAGTTATAATGGAAGACCACACAAACATGTATATATTCCATAAATTTCATATCATAATTATACTATTCCAATTTATAGCATATTTTACAAGTTGGATATGCTACATCTCGGGACAACATGTTAGAGGGTTAGTATTTTCGCTCATAACATTCTTTACATACCTCGGATTAAGATGAAATTAATTTCTGCTGGAACTAGACATGAAGGGCTACACATGCATATATTATCTATATTTTTTAGATTAATATAACATATCAAAAACATATTCAAAATAGAGATTATAAATCTAGAAAAATTGAATAACATGTATCTAACAATATAAACATTGGATCACATAAAAGATCTAATTGAAGATTATCAAATATATACATGATCAAATTTTAAATCATAATTTATATTATTTAGATTTCGAATCACCTACCTTTTTGAAGAAATCAAATCGTCATAATTTCTTTCTTCGATCTCGACACTGTCTCCTTATTTTCCTCTATCATGGCGATATCATCTAGTGCAAAGGCATGAGATCAAAAAGGAGGTATATATATATATAACACATAAGGGAGAGGGAGAATGGGATATTGAGAGAGAGAGACGTGAGGGGAGAGGGATTAAAGGAGAGGGGAGCGGTAGTTTGAGAGAGATAAAGGGTGTGTTTGGCATTGGAGCATTTGATAGCGTTGTGGTTTCAAACGCTTATCAATCAAGCATCTTCAACTCACAAAGAAGAGTAACGGTGAGTGTTTCAAGTCATTGCCAAACAAGGCCAAAGTTGGAATGTGGAAGAGAGAGAGAGAGAGAGAGAGAGAGAGAGAGGTAGAATGTGGGGAAAGGTTATGGCTGTAACCATTCCCACATTTTTTTATTTTTTATTCTTTTATTTAGGTTGTTACACNAGAGAGAGAGAGAGAGAGAGAGAGAGAGAGAGGTAGAATGTGGGGAAAGGTTATGGCTGTAACCATTCCCACATTTTTTTATTTTTTATTCTTTTATTTAGGTTGTTACACAAACGTCAAAACTTTATTTTATTTTTAAAAAAAATGGGAGCAATATATACTATGTGGTTGAATTTGAAGAAATCACCCAATATGTAAGAGTCTTTATTATATGTAAAAAATTATCTAGCTCGTACCACTCCAAATTAAATGACTAAAAGTTTTGACTAGCTATCTATATTACATATTAAGATAGGTCAAAATGTAATTATTATTTGACTCGGCTATTTTTCTCCCTTAATTAAACCTCATTTCTCTTTAAAAAATGTAATTATTTAATTCAAATTGTAATCTATATGTATTCCGAATTAAACCACAATAACAAAAAAAACTTAAATGAGAATGTGACGTGACAAATGGATGGAACTAATTGAGAATATCTAATATCATTAAATGAGAATGCAGGGAGTCAAATGAAATGAATTAAATGGTGGAAGGGATAGGAGGGAAGAATGAAAATGCAAAAAAAAAATATTGATAATGGAAATAAGAATACTGAAGGGAGAGTTTTTCCCAACTTAAATATGTAGTAAAATAAAAGGAATGTGAAAAGAGAACAAAAAAAAGGAGATTGAATAAAGGCAGGAAGTACATGGTGAAGAAAAAAAAATAAAAGTAGTTGAAATTTTATGTAGGATGATTGCAAATATTTTTCCATTTATGTTAAGAACAAAATTAATCAACATGAATGAATATAAAAATTTTAGTTTTGAAGAGAGATGATATGGAGAAATAATAATCATTAATGCAATTTATGGAGAAAAGAACTAACCTAATGATCATCCAAGGAGACATTTGACGAATATAAATAGATAATCACAAGAATATGATATTCTATTTTAGATATTATTTCGTTGATAAAGTAATATTTTACGGATTAAATATGTTGAGATGAGAATGAGATTAAAGAAATAAAAATGCAATTATTTTCTAAAGAAAAAAAGATTGTTCCTTCTTTAAGTAATTCTTTATTATCGGCATGTCAACATTTCCTATATTGCACCACAAAATTGAAGATTAACAGTCCACCTTATAAATAGATATAATCCAATTTTCACTTCAGCATTGAAATATCTATGAAAAATCCAATTATTTATTTTGTGACCAATTTGATGTGAGTTTGACATTATTCTTCGAAATAAAGCACTAACCTTAGCTATAATCGAATGTCAAACAACACTAATTGATTGTTTAAGAATATACTTATGAGATAGGGAGTGGAAATAAAAATTATAGAATGTAAAAATTAGAGAAAAGAATGATCAAATAATAAATGAAGAATGCGTCTTAGAATTGTTCATATGCCCAAATTTTATTCATATAGAGTTATTATTAATAATTTCGAATTGTTGCATACATTGTTTCGTTGCTTCATGATTCTTAATATTTTTTAAAATAAATTTTATGATATATTTTCATACATAAGTGCAACTATAGATATAAATGATATATTATCTATTGCAAGAATATAAAAAAATCACATTAAGTCTTAAAATGAGTATCATATTTTCTATTTTTTTGGTTATATATACATATATAGTAAAATTATTTTTATTTTGCTCACGCAAAAGAAATAGGAATACCATCTGAACATATATCACTGATTTTATAGATAAGGGATGGTGTCCCTGAAATACCACCATTAAATCCAAAACTTAAACTATTTTGATATATGATAGTTTATCAATTTTAACATGATATTATAGTTAGAAGACACATTTTATGATCAAAACAGTACCTTCACGCTCTATCATTTATGTAATTTTGTACAAATCAAAGATATTAGTAGTTCACATGAGTATTACAATATAAGGTTATTTCTTATACACCCTAAAGTATAAACTCTTTTTGCATCTTTTATCCCTAAAATTGTCATATTTGATACTTAGATCATCTTTATCCATTTCCTTCATTTTTTTATTATTTTTTATTAGTTATGAAATAACCTTTTTATCTCTCTTAACTTATTACATTCGAATATGTAAATATGAATATAAATTTTGGAAAAAAAAACTGAAAAATTATAGAGGTGGCGACAACACCGGGGACAATGCCCCGCCCTAGTGTTGTTGCCTCGTACGATCCCCAATGAGAAGTAGATGGAGGAGGGGTTTCTCATTACCAAAGTTGGCAGAGGCAATACTAGGAAGGGGGTGTGTCCCCTCCTCCACCCCCATTTTTACTTTTTAAGCTTCTAATTATTTGTTTAAAAAAGTATTATAGTATAAAAAAGTTTAGAATAGTGTAAAAATGTCATAACTAGTAAAAAATAAAAAACTTGGTAAAAGGAGATGGAAAAAATTATAAGTTTGTAGTTTAGGAATGGTGAGACAAGAGATGGAGGAGGGGGGAGGAAGCATCACTATCTTGGGTACAATTTTCTGAGAGAAACTCTCTCTTCTCTTCATATCACCTCTGCCTATTGTGCCCATGATATACCACACGTGCATGAAACAATTTTTGTTGCTGCTACAAGTGTTGTTGACAAAAAAAAATCAATGAGAATTGTGATCGAGTTGTAATCAGCTCGTTCCCACTTAAAACAAATCTCATCTCACTTATGGTTGATGTGATTTATATATTACAATAGGAGTTTGAAGGGGTGACAATCTAAAAGAGGGACAATGGTAGTATGATATTTCGCTCGTGGTTTGTGCAATCAACATATAGTCACAAGGTGTGAAGTATGAATCATGTTTCTAATACTAGGTGAAATCTACAAAAAAAATTGTTATGAGCTTTATTTGTCACATCAAGGCATCTGATCCAACATATACTAGATTAATCAAGAAAGATCTCACTCGTGGACAATGCGATCAATAATTGGCGTATAGTTTTAAAGTATTAGATCACTTCTCAAACAATAAATTAACAATAGGAGAAAAAGGCTGGTGTTATTTTTCGGTATAATTTTTTTATCTTTTTTAACAAAGTTTTTTATAATAATCTTGAGAAAGAGTTTGCGTATATAAATATATAAGTTTCCATTCAGAAAACTTTGTGTGAGAAAAAAAAGAAAACAAAAGAATAAATGACCTTATCCATAGGAACATTTGCCTTCCCCTCTCCACCAGTGGTCTCATGGTTGGAAGTGTGTTGAATGGAGGTCTATCTTCACTAGCGGTGCAAACCATTTTGTGGATGATGACCGTCTCTTTTTCTTCCATTTCTTCCATCCTCCAGTATTTTCGTCTCCATCCTTTAAGACAATTATCAAGCTAGGAGCGTCGAGTGACTCGTAAACTGAGGAAGTAGAGAATGTGGCAATTCTATACATCAAGGACCTCAAACTTGTAAGACAAATGGAATATAGCATAATGTTAGATAATTTGGAGTCTTATATAATTCTTATGGATAAAATGTTGGTGCGACGCTGCAAAACTTCTTAATAATGAGATTTCATACTCCACACTAAATATGAATATTCAAGAATGTAAGTATTCTAAATGCCTCTCTCTCTCTCTCTCTCTCTCTCTCTCTCTCTCTCTCTCTCTCTCTCTCTATAACTTTGCATTATTTGTTGTTCTTTTTGTCTCCAAGTCTCATTGTGGCACTCATTAGTTCTAGTAGAAGATCTCACACTCAATCAAGCTTGAGCTCACTAGAGAGAGTCCAAACATGGTAAGAGGTCCAATCACCTTCATATCATCTTGGAGTGGTCTCCCTCTCCCTGATCCCTAGAAGTTGTTAGTGAAGTTGTATATTTGAAGATTGCCAAAGTTCAATGTGTGCGGAGGAGGACGCTAGAGATCTCAAAAATCGCAATAGTTTGTCTCATGTATTAGGTACATGAGCCCTCACTTTAGGATCAAGACCTCAATGAGTTCTAACTCCCTTTATGTAGTCTCATCAACCTTAGCTCCCACTTATAAGTGTTTTATCCCTTTTGGTAGCTCTAATCCCTCCTCTGTTCCCATGGAGAGGAGAAATTTGTGACTCCTCCATTCCCTATTGTCTCTCTATATGAGAACCACCAATTGTTGTAGTCGAAGTCTAAATTCGTGATGTTATTTTTTCCCTAATTTTTTTCTTATTCTCAATTTGAATATGTCATACTAGATCTAATTCTAGTTCTTTTTATCACTTTTTTTATATTTTTTATCTTGGTAATTGTTATTGGTTAACTCCTCTCTATCCATCCATCACATATAATTGTCTATCATGTTTCATTATTTTTTTATTACTTCATCAATTGATTTTCTATTTTTTTCATTCTAAACATGACATATTTTTTATTATTTTGCCAACACACTTGACATTTTTTTTCAAACAATATAATAGTGTAACCAAACTCCATTCAATGAATACTTTAATACTTATCATTTTTTTACTTTGAAGTCTTATCTAATTTTTATTGTTATTTACCTTTCAGGTAATTCAAAATTTGGTTGTAAAATAAAATTAATAAAAATAAAATAAAATAGTGTAAATATACCAAAAAAACAAACGAAATTAGGGTTAAGGTAGTTAGGGATGTAACACTAAACCCAGTGGAGTTTTGATAATTTTCATCAACCATGGTTACTCGAACTAGTATCTATATCTTGAAATACATTCAAAAATGGGGTTTGCAAAGCTACAATGATGAAATTAGTTAATACTTATATTAAATCATATATTTTTAGCTAAAGAAAATTTTCACTTGTCCAAAGTTTCAGTACTTAAATTAGTTTGAACTTCGTGATATGCTCAATGTCGAACACCTTGTCATACAATAACTCAAAGTTGATACCTAGTGAACATAACATTGGAGAAATTATATTAACAAACTAAAACATACATCAATCAAATAATTAACATAACCTTGCAAATTTCTAAAAAATGTTAAATAATATAAATGTATATACCTGGATGGGACAAACCATATTGTCGTATTTTTAAAGTTTGCTCCTAGAAATACAGGTATTGAATAACCGTCAAGTTTCACTCATAAGGAGCCAAATATTCAATCTTCGGAGGTATCTAGCAAGGACATGCAGAAATTGTCAAAGTTCAATGTGTGCAGTGGATCTAGAGATCTCAAAATTCGCAATAGTTCATCTTATGTCTTAGGTAGCTGCATGAGCCCTCGCTTTAGGATCAAGACCTCAACAAGTTCTAAGTCCCTTTATGTAGTTTCATCACCCTCAGCTCCCACTTGTACGTGTTCTATCCCTTTTGGTAGCTCTAATCCTTCCTCTCTTCCCATGAAGAGGAGAAATGTGTGGCTCCTCCTCCATTCTCATTTTTTTTAGTTGCCCACACAATATTTGAGACTACTAGCCCCGAAAATGTAAAACCCTAAACCTTAATTAGAAACCCAATTAATCAAGGAAACTCATGTGCAATTAAAAGCTCAAAATCACATTAACTTTAATAAAATCTTAAGTATAAAAGGTTATATCGGCCACCTTTCTCTCATTTCCCCCTGAACCCTTCTCTCTCCTCTCATCTCCATCTCCGCAAGAACTATATGGCTAAGGTTTGAAGCAATCCATTTGTGCAGCTAAAGAAGGTGTATGAGAGGAGCAAGGAAGTCCAAGAGAAGGAGAAGGGGAAGGCATTGAGATTTGGTGGAACGAAATAGAAGGAATCATCAAGGAAGAAGAGGAACAAACAGGAATTAGCCAAGGTATATGAAGATGATCCAATCTCTCAATTATGTAATTCCTCCATGTAGTGTAACTCTTGATTCATGAACGAGATGAACTATGAACCTTATGATGTAGGACATGAATCCTAGATTGAAATCCTACTGTAAATGCTCACGAATTTCATGTTTCCATGTACGGTTAAGCATGTTATGAACCCTAGAAGGTAAGGATTACCTCAAGTATGAATGTTCTACTATGATATTTCCTTAGATGTGTGAGTTGAAAGGAGTTCAGAATGAAATCAGCTAGAAATAGGTAGGATTTTGTACCAGGACAACTTTCACGACATGTGAAATGACATTTCACGATTGTGAATTAGTGATTAACGCCCGAGATGTATACTCATGGAGCATGAAGTTGAATCTAGGAAATTGCCATATTCCTATGGCGGCCGTGAACACTTCTTCACACCCGTGAACAAGGGTTTCACGCCCATGAACATATGCTTCACGCACATGATGTCGAGTGAGGGAAATAGTCTCTATGTAGTGTCTGTAAATCGGTTTTTTCATGCCCATGAACTTGTGAGTTCTGCCCGTGAAGATGGCTTCACAGCCCGGGAAATGGAAAGGGAATAACAACCTTTCTATAGTGACCATGAAGGCTCATTTCACACTCGTGAACTTGGCATTCATAATCGTGAAGGACCCTTCACGGTCCGTTAAACTCCTAATGGTAGATTTAGGTTATTTAAATACTAATTTGATAATTTGTGTTATGATGATTATCCTTTTTACTTGCTATTGATCAAATATATGACATGTTTCATGCTCTTAGGGTAGAAAAACCTTATCTGATGATTGTCAATCACCTAAAAGTTGAAATGCATGCAAAGTTGTAATTATGTTAAAATGTGATTGTTATGCTTGATGTATTGTAAAGGAAATGAAGCATGACGAATTTAGTCATAACATATCAATAAAAGGGGAATGGTTAATGACACTTTCCGAGAAATTATGGCTGTCACTAAAAATAATATTTGAACTTCTCAAGATGGACCCCAGAGAAGGGTTTGACCTGGCTAGTCAAAGAATATATTGATGTTACATAAGACTCTTCATTCAAAGATAATAATAAGTCATATGGTTAAGTAAACAATATGTGTCAAAGAGAACTCAAAGGGGATCATATGACTAAGATGTAAAAGATGTATGAACATGAACATAAGGGTAGCGTTTGAAAATGGGAACATGGATTCTTCTTGTTTCCCAATGAATAGTTAATTTGTTAGATTAGTTATGACGATCAGTTTGGATAAAGGTAGAACTATAAATGGGAATTAAAAAAGTGAGGTTCCATACGTGTTCGGATAAAGTTAGAATTTGAGGATGAACCAGTTGTCATCTCATGTGCAATGACCATTATACCCTTCTACATTTAATAAACTATTTTATGCACATTATTGAATTTTTCATTACTTTTATTATAAAATATTTTTATTCTTTAGCCCAAAAATTAACTATGTTATTAAAAATTAACCATCTCAAGTTATCAATATTAAAAATAAATTATCATAGCAATATTAAAAAGTAAGTTATCGTTATAATTTTAAGCTCAAGTATAAAAATAACCATAATCGTTATTTAAAAAATAGAAATAGAAATTGGAGCTACTGTGTTTATTGGAATGATTATACCCTTCCAATTAAAATTTATTTTTTTAGTAACAAAAAAAACTTATTACATGCAAAAATGCACCACTTATCCAATAAATTCAGAAAAGTAAAAGTATGCATAAAATTGAATATATTAGATATAATTTATCCTATTGATATATGTTTTTTTATGCTTGAATGAAAATGAAAATATTGAAAGTATTTTAGTCATCTCTAAATAAAAAGAATTATCATAATAAGATAATATTTCTTTAACTCCAATTATCTATTAATAAATCAATAATTTATTGATTGATAAAAATAGAGGTTATCCAAAACTAAATAAAAAATAAAGGGAAAATTAAAAAATAATGTCCTCTCAAATTATCAAAAAAACTTGAAGAGAAAAATAAACAAACAATGGAGAAAAGGTGAGGATGTGGGTTACGAGGAGGGGCGAGGAAAGCTAGAAAAGTTAAAGATCTTACTTTGCTACAAAACCAAACGGTTCCTGCTCTTGGCAAGAACTATTTCATTGGAATCTCAGGTTGCCCATGTGCTACTCGAGGAACCAACAATTTAGGTTCCAATGATAATCCAAGTACAGACTTGGTTCCGAATGTCAAAAGGATCCAAGATGCTTAGTCACTTATATGTTTCTGATGCATGCATTTTATAACATATTTTAGGACTTGCAATATGCATAATTTTGAGTCATTTTGGCATCGCATGCATCTATTTATTCTTTATTTGTTCATATTCTTTCGGGTCATGATTCAATTCTTATTGGTGACTATTTTGCAGGAAATCAGCTAAAAAGGCTAGGGTTAGAATCAACTTACAAAATGAGCGTATTCAGAACAAGGAAATCAATTTTCAGTATTCATCACGGGTCAGGTCATTACGGGTCGTGATGAAGATATAAAAGCAGTAGTTCAGCCGTCACGAGCCATTA